>OX104114.1:25388361-25618585 GCA_944474755.1 Limnoperna fortunei | reverse complement strand
AAATAACTCCTATAAGGAGGATCTTTTGATGGTTAGAGGGAGAAGGGAGGTTCACTTCAAATTTGCTGTACCTGTTATACTTTTTTAACTATCAGTCGAAAACTCTCTCAACCCCCCCCCCCCCCTTTTTTTCATTTTTTCTATTTTAATCCAATGTAGCTATGTAGGTAGTCAGGTGTCATGATTTGCACAATTTTGGTAGAGGACATCCTAAAGATGATGTGTGCAATGTTTCAAAGCAGTCCTTTCATTGGTTTAAGAGGAGAAGATTTTTTAAAATCAAGTAAAATTGATTAAAAAAATGTTCAAGGAGAATAATTCCTAAACGGTTCATCAGACAATCTTGACCCTTAAGTCATTTTTGTAGCCCTCATAGAGCAGAACAATTAAGCAATGCTAATTTTTTTCTCTAGTTCTAATAATTTTCAAGATTTTGAGGCAAAAATGTCAAAAATAATCAATTTCGACAATTAAAGGGCAATAACTCCTATAAGGAGTCATCATACAACTTCAACCCAATGGAGTGTTTCGTAGAGCTTTTGATGCAGATGAAGGCATGTCTCTTCAGTTTTCCTGTATCTGTTACACTTTTTTAAATATAAGCCAAAAACTGTATTTTAGCGCCCCCCCCCCCATCCTATTTTTAGCCATGGTGGCCATGTTGGTTAATCTGCAGCCATGGTAGGTGCAAACTTGGTTGAGGACATTTGACAGATGATGTGTACAAAGTTTCAAAGCAGTACTTTCAGTTGTTTCAGAGGAGAAGATTTTAAAAAATCAATTAAAACCGATTAAAAAAAACAGTTCAAGGGGAATAACTCTTAAACGGTTAATCAGACAATCTTGACCCTTAAGTCATTTTTGTAGCCCTCATAGAGCAGAACAATTAAGCAATGCTAACTTTTTCTCTAGTTCTAATAATTTTCAAGATTTTGAGGCAAAAATGGCAAAAATCATCAATTTTGGCAATTAAAGGGCAATAACTCCTACAAGGAGTCATCAAACAACTTTGACCCAATGGAGTGTTTTGTAGAGCTTTAGATGCTGAAGAAGGAAGGTCTCTTCGGTTTTCCTGTATCTGTTATACTTTTTGAACTATAAGCAAAAAACTGTATTTTGACCCCTCTGTTCTATTTTTAGCCATGGCGGCCATGTTGGTTGGTCTGAGGCCATGATTTGGGCAAACTTGGTAGAGGGCATTTTACTGATGATGTATGCAAAGTTTCAAAGCAATCCCTTCAGTGGTTTTGGAGGAGAAGATTTTTGAAGAAAAGTTAACGACGACGACGACGACGACGGACGACGACGGACGCCAAGTGATGGCAATAGCTCACCTGACCCTTCGGGTCAGGTGAGCTAAAAATAAAATCCATATCTTTTTTTACTTTCTTTTATTGTAAAGAGATTTATATTTTAAGACAAGTAAACACTGATTGGCAGAGTTAAGAGTACAGTTATTTTTAAAAAATGTGTTACAGAACAGTAAAACACAAGGGAACATTCTATTACAACATTTACAAGTGCCATCCATTTGATTTGGTTTTTTTTAACTCCACAGTATTTTAATGTAGCAGAGTAATTTTTTAGCTATTTGATCATTCGTTCTAAATGTTCAAAACTGTATGTAAAAATGTGCTAAAATTAAATTCAATAAAATTATTCTCAAAAATTACTTTGAAGCAGCTTTTTTTATTTTGCAGAACTCATTTTAATTGAATGAAGTATTTTTGCTTAATTGTGTTCTTATTGAACATGGTTTATTGGGTGCTCTTTATGTAATCTCCAAAAATCTACAAAAATGTAGATGGAAAACAACCTTTAATTCCCTACTTGCGGTAAACAAGATTTATCTCCCATTTGCAGAGTTATCTGTTCTTTAGAGCAGGTACTTTATAGTACCTACTGTGGGTAAAAAGTAGTTTTTCTACAATATTAATTTATTCACATATAGCAAAGCATCAGGTAAAATTTATTATGATGTGCAAACTAATTCTGCAGTTTTTTAGTTGTACCGGAAGAGTTCACTCCACAGACATTATTTAAAAAAAAATAAAAACGTGATATTTCCCTATCTGTTCAATACTAGATACCTGCTGTTATGAACGACAACTCTTGCAAATGGGAAGTAACTCTTGTATTCCGAAAATAGGGAATAAGCTTTCACATGTTGATTGCTCTGTCCAACTTAAGTGATATCTTTTATCTTTGAAGAAACAAATTTATGCATAGGTACTTTTGAAAAAATATTATTTTGGCTGTTTCTACATGGATATTTGAAAAAAACTGACAGTTTCTGATCTTAAAGTATACATGCTAAAGAGTAGTTCTTGTATTATTTTATATGTAGACTCAAACCATATTGTGGTATACCCTTATATTTTATTTTGTCATGTTAAACATATTTTTGTGTTTATTCATTTTTGTACCGACACCCTATAAAGTTCATTATAGATTAATATTTACCTTTTTTGTAAAATTTTAAGATAATTTAATTAACCACATCACAAAGCCTTATGATAAAAATACAGTAATCATTCTTAAGTATTTTAACTACGAAACACACAGTTAATAATAATGCTTTGTTACAGTTAAGGAAAATTGTGATAAATCGTACATGGTTGATATTATTGGTATGATCAATTTATACCAATGTTGCTATAAATACACATAATTATTGTTTATATTGTCTGTGATAATGTACATGTATTGTTAAAGCTGATTGTACTTTTTACTAATTTCATAGTCTATTTAAATTTGTTTTGAAGTACCCTGTAACTTGCTTTTTCACTAAATTTTATAACTTTTATAACTTTGGGGGGGGGGGGGGGTAAGAGAAATTCCTGTGTTCTGTGATTTAATTGTATATTAGCTATGCCTTCTTTATTTGTTAATTGCTTATTTATTACCTGACACACCATACCTAACTGATTAAAGGAAGAAATGAGAGATCAATTCAAGACCAACATAATATACTGAGAAAACGTTAATTTAGATTATGACTTTTTATATGAAAATTTGATTTAAAAAAACAGGTACATTATAAATAAAAATTAAGTTAAAAAATGCAATAGAAAACAGGAAGAATATAATAGTAGAAAGTCACAAAAGATATATATTAATCAGGGATAGACTGTCCCTGTATTAATTAAAGGTAGTAGCTAGGAACACACAAGAGTTTGATCTCATGTAATTGTTTACAAGAACAAATCATAAGGATTTTTATGAATGTATAAGATTTATATATTTTGATGTGAAACTAAATAATATTCAACTTATATTTAGATACTTTTATAATGAGATTATACAAATAGATCTTCAAAGAAGTACTTTAAAATAACACACTTATGAAAGTAAATGTACTTTTGAAAATAAAACATATACTATATATAATAATACAATAAAAATAATTCAGTTACATAAGAATAAATGTCATTAAAAGGTAAAGAAGATTACAAAAGTTTATTATTTCATAAATTGTTTAATAAAATATAGCTCTTCCGACGACCTGTTTATGTTTAACTGAAATTCTTAAAATATTATTTAGACTTTGGGGAGAGAGGATTCTCGGACTATAAACAAAATAGCCAGGTGGCTTACGTGCACATTGACATATTTCAGAAGCTCATGGGACCGTATTTTTGTATTTTACGGAATACTTCATTTTCACTGTGAGCATCTCACTTGGAAATTTAGTTTGAACTAACAGAAAATCCCACTGCAGCAGCCGCAAGCCCCCTCCCATTAACCACTGAATTATTCATATGATGTCAAAGATACCTTTTCTGAAGGATAAGCTATAGGAACCTGTATACAGCTTTTGAAAGAAATTGAACTTTTCGGGTTTTAGCCTTTGTTTACATATTTTGCAGGTTTAAATGCTCACTTCCGACCGCCTCAGGAAAGAACACATGCTTTCCGGTTTATATATTTAAAAAGTAACAAATGGCGCGAAATATAATTGTTAAGTTACGGTTACAACCGCCCTCATCGAATATACCAATGCGAAGAGACGGCATAGTTTTTCGATTAACCTTTTTTATTTGCTACGCTTTTATTTTATTTTATATATAATAGAAAGAATTTTAATATTTTTCTGGGGGCACTATTTCGCAATGAGACATGTCAGAATAGTTACCAAACGAGTGAATACACACTGTACATAATTAAGGATTGTTTTCAATTGCTGGTTAGATTATTGGATATAAACGACTTTGGATCGATTTACGCTGCAACATAAACCGCGAAGCGGTTTAAGCGGTTTATGTTGCAGCGTAAATCGATCCAAAGTCGTTTATATCCAATAATCTACTTTCGCGGTTTATGTTGCAGCGTAAATCGATCCAAAGTCGTTTATATATCCAATAATCTAACCAACAATTGAAAACAAACCTTATATTTTAAATTCTATAGTACAAATGAAGTAAGAAGAACAATATTTTACAAGTAATCAAATAATATTTGCAATTCACAATTTAAAGTGTCGTCACCAGTTGTTTGCGGAAGAATTCATTTATAGTCAACGTCATCAATACATGTGTGTTGGTGGTGGTAACCACAGGGTAGTGATATGCGTCTAGTACGGCAGAGATCAAACGTCTCTAGATCTCTGTTGTCGCTGGCTAGCCTACTTGTAGGCGAAAGGGAGAGTCGAGTGCGTAAATCTTTCCTGCCAGTACATAGCCTCTACACTACCAAGACTTCTTTAAAGCCTCCTCGTGGCAACACACGGTAACTGGGGTCTAGTATCCCAGGCTAAATTAAAGAAGATCTCGGAGTAGCAAGGACCCTAGAGGTGCAGAGTGCAGGCCCACCGGTGTGTGGACATGCCCTGGCTCTCACCAACCTTGCCCCAGCTATGGGTTAAATAGTATCACTGCCTTGTGATAAGACTATTTAGTCAAAGGCTATGGAAGTAAATCCAGACAGAAAATCCGGGTAGATGGAACTCGTTAGCGACTGCAATCGTCTAAGGGATGGAAAACCCCTACAGAAAAACCCGACCCTTCACGTAGAAGGTTTTGCTTAGGGCTAACAACCCTAACAAGGAAAAAGATTTTGTTACAGAAACAGCAACAAGGAACAATACCACAACTGCAGTGGATGGCCATCTCCGAAGCACAAATCCTAGTGCATACATGAATGTAAGTAGTCAAAGCCGAGAGGAAGCTACTGACATGACATGGAAAACGCTCAACACTGCAAAAACCAAGATCCATATTGGGTCATGGAACGTAAGGACAATGTACGCCGCAGGTAAATTAGCTCAAATAACAACAGAGATGAATCGGTACAAACTTGAAATTTTGGGTGTCAGCGAAAGCAGATGGACTAAATCAGGTAGAATAACAACAGCATCAGGTGAAACAATACTTTACTCTGGGCGAGAAGATGATATTCCTGAACAAGGAGTAGCAATTATATTGAAGAAAGGTTTAGAGAAAACTCTGATGGAATGGAAACCTATTAACAGTAGATTAATGAGTGTGAGACTTAGAGGAAAGCAAATAAACATCAGTCTTTTCCAATGCTATGCACCCACAAATGAAGCAGACGAAGAATCAAAAGATGCTTTTTATGACCAGCAGCTACAAAAAGAAATTGATAAAACTCCAAATCATGACATCAAAATCATCATGGGTGATCTCAATTCAAAAGTTGGTTGTGATAACACAGGATATGAAAGAACTATGGGACAACAGGGATGTGGAAGAATGAATGAAAACGGTGAAAGGCTTGTGGAGTTCTGTTCAACAAATAACCTAGTAATAGGAGGTACACTATTTCTTCATAAAGATATACACAAGCTAACATGGTACTCTCCAAATTTAAGAGATAAAAATCAAATTGACCACTTCATCATCAACAACACATGGAGAAGATCCCTATTGGATGTCAGAGTGAAAAGAGGCGCCGATATAGGAAGTGATCATCAACTAGTAACAGCAGAATTAAAATTAAAACTCAGATCAACAGGGAGAAAAGTAAAAAGTCGCAAGCGTCTTGACATTGAGAAACTAAAGGACATTAAAGTAAAAAGGGATTTTACTATAAAACTCCAAAACAGGTTCCAACTTTTGCAGAATCTAGACGAAGAAACAATAGATGCTAAATGGAAAAACATATCCACAATTATAAAAGAAAACAGTGTAGAATGTTTAGGGTATAAGCAAAAAATAAAGAAGAAAGATTTTATAACACCTGAAACATGGGATAAAATAGAAGTCAGAAGAAAAGCTAAAAAGAAAGTTAATGACGCTCATTCCACCAGACTAAAAGAAAAATTTCAGAAAGAATATAATGAAGTCCATAAAGATGTAAAGAAACATATACGCAAAGATAGACGAAACTACATTGACAATCTAGCAGAAAAAGCAGTAGAGGCAGGAAACAAAATGGAACAAGGTACCCTTTATAGGATAACAAAAGAGATCTGTGGAAAAAACAAGCCACCTACCAACATTCCAATAAAAGATAAACAGGGTAATATACTAACATCAGAAACTGACCAAGAGAAACGATGGACAGAACATTTCTATGAAGTCCTTAATAGACCACCTCCAACTGAAGAACCAAACATCAATGAACCTCTGCAAGATCTAGATATCAGTACTGAACCACCAGAAGTACCAGAAATTATATCTGCTATCCAAAGTTTAAAAAATGGAAAAGCTCCAGGATGTGATAATTTAAATGCTGAACTCTTTAAAACGGACACCAACCTCACTGCAAATATACTACATCCATTGTTCACAGATATTTGGAATCAATCTACTATTCCTAAAGATTGGAATAAAGGCACCATCATCAAGATACCCAAAAAAGGAGCATTGAATGACTGTAACAACTGGCGAGGAATAACACTGCTATCCATACCAAGTAAAATCATGTCAAAAATTATAATCAAGAGAATTTCAGAGGCAATAGACTCACATCTTCGAAAAGAACAAGCAGGATTTCGTAAAGGGAAAGGATGTACTGACCAGATTTTCATACTACGCAATATCATAGAACAATGCACAGAGTGGCAAAGACAACTACACATCAACTTCATAGATTTTGAAAAAGCCTTTGACAGCTTACATAGAGCCAGCCTATGGAAAATACTGAGATATTACGGAATACCACAGCACCTAATTAATCTGATAAAAGCATTCTATGACAACTTCGAATGTACTGTCGGAGATTCAGAAACATCTTTTCCAGTGAAGACAGGAGTGCGACAAGGTTGTGTCATGTCATCGACGCTGTTCATTATAGCTATTGACTGGGTATTACGCCAAACAACTTCAGATGAACCAAGAGGCATCAGATGGACAACTTTTTCAACACTAGAAGATTTAGATTTTGCAGATGATCTTGCCCTCCTATCTCATACACATCAGCATATCCAAGAAAAAACATCAAGACTCAAAACTTTTTCCAGTCAAATTGGTCTAAGAATAAATACAAAAAAATCAGAAGTAATGATCCTTAACAATGACCAATCACCATCAGTGGCATTAGATGAACAAGATCTTCCCAAGACAGACCAATTTACATATTTAGGAAGCACAGTTCGCATAGATGGTGGAGCTGAGACTGACATAAAACAGCGCCTGTCAAAAGCTAGAGCAGCATTCAACAACTTGCAGAATGTCTGGAAATCTGGACAATACACCACCAGGATAAAACTCAAGCTATACAGCAGCTGTGTAATACCAATACTGTTGTATGGCTGTGAGTGTTGGAGAATGACCGATGCAGACCAAGAGAAACTAAACACATTCCACACCAAGAACCTGAGGAGGATCCTTCGTATATTCTGGCCCAATAAGATCTCAAACCAGGACCTCCTCAGACGATGTCAACAAGAAGACATGAGTACCATCATCAGAAGGAGAAGATGGAGGTGGATAGGTCATGTCCTAAGGAAAGAACAACAGGATCTGACAAAGACTGCACTATTCTGGACTCCAGAGGGAAAGAGGAAGCGAGGGAGACCAAAAACAACATGGAGGCGTACTGTACAGAGATGGCAGAACTGAACCACACTTGGGGGAGTCTCCAGAAGATTGCTAGTGACAGGCAGAAGTGGCGTACCTTTGTTGCTGCCCCACACGCCACCTGGCGTAATGGGCAGTAAAAAGAAAAAAGAAAGAGTCATCAATACATCTTATTATGACGTCACAATCAGTCACGTGCTGAAATACCAAGTTAGGTTATACGAAATAACCAACTTTGCTCATGTATTGAGTATTTAAAAGAAATTAAAATATATTCATTTATTGGCATTTTATTCCATAAAAAATATCCTGTCAACAAGTGCCTGTAGCTAAGCTCAGAAAATATTTCTGAACAGGTCAACCTGATGCTTCAATCACACTATACCGTATAGCGTTAACGGACGTCCAACGCATAACAAAATTTTCAATCTGTCCATGTCCGTTCGCATGCGTTTGCGCTTCTTGTCCGGCGATGTCCGGCGGTGTTCGTTCCGTTCGGTGGAAAGTTTTGAACATGTTCAAAATTTGGAACGTACAGCACCGGATAAAGTTGTCCGTCAGATGTACGGTAACCATACGCTGGTATGCGTTTTGTTCGTTACTCGTACGTTCCTTATTCTGTACTCGTCCGGTTCGAGTCCGTTCTTTCCCGGTGGACCTGATTTACGGCCGGACTACTAACGGACATGCAGCGGATGTAACGTAAGTTAAACGAGTTAAAAGTTCAAAGAACGTTTTGTCAGTCCTTCATGCGCTGCGTGTACGTTTTGTGCAGTACAAATCCGTTACTAGTACGTTGAAGTCCGTTAACTGTACGTCGTTCATCCGGTATATGTGCGTTGATCGTTCGGTCATTGTGCGTTTTGCACGTTTTATGCGCCCCGTACAGCGAGCACCGAGCAGCAGCGGGAAATGCTTTTCATCACCGGATAACTTTCAGCCGCATTTTTCTTTGCGTTTGGCGTCCGTTAACGCTATGCGGTGTAGTGTGACTACACCCTGAACGATCACAACTTAATTGGTGAGAAACCTTTGTAGTCGGTTTGGTAATTAATCAAATTATCAAACCTATACAGTCTTTGCAGTTCTCATTTCGCAAATGTTTTACATTCTAGTCTGGTACGCATTCAAGCTTGTTTAAGGTTCTACTGTACATAGACGCCGACGGTCAAATCCAAACGGCGAATTACTTTGCGTGAACCCGAATAAATCAGTTCAAGATTATATTCGACGCAACTTGGCCACGATATGCTGATGGGCGGTGATCCAGTAACTGAATAAAGGGAAGAACTTTTTAATATTTTATTTGTTTTTCCAGTCAGGCTTTTACATTAAACCCAGAGCACCACCCGACTAGGGTGTGTTGAGTGCAAATCTTATATCTTAATTAAACCTGACAAAAGTTTTAATAATTGAATAATAGTAATAATGAATATATGTACAGGTAATTCATTGTCAATAAAGACGACGAAAAACCCTTACACACATTCTTTCATACACCAGGGACAGTCTATACTAAGTATAGTATAGTATGTTTTATTAAAGTTGAAATTTCCAAGAATAAAACTAGAACTTCCAAGATTAAAGTTGGAATTTCCAAGAATAAAGTTGATAATTCCAAGAATAGAGTTGGAATTTCCGAAATTTAAGTTGATAATTTCAAGAATAATGTTGAAATTTTAAAAATTAAAGTTGGAATTTCCAAAATTAAAGTTGACAAATTAAAATTTTTTAACAAATTAATGCGGCCCTATTACGCTATTAGTAAGTAATTGGTTGACAATAGAGGTCACCAGATATTTTTATTCCTTTTGTCTGACATTACTAGCCAATGATTCATGAAGGTCATCTTTGGTCACTGATCCCTGAATGGACTGTTTGTTCACTTCTATTTCATGTAAAACAGTACTCACGGTACTCACATCTGAGTTGTCTGAGCTTTCTTCAGCTACATCTGAGTGAGTCCTTTCCTTCTTATCAGGATTGTCTTTTTTGACAACTGTTTGACACTTTCTTTGGGGCTAAGAAACTTTGAACACGTTTAGATGAATTGGTTTTGTTTCCAGACATATGATGAACACTAATCACTTCAATGTCTAATATACTATGTTTTCTCTACACAAAGTAAAGAAAAATTGCAAAATCTATAGAAAAAGTATCAACATTAGATAGTGCTTAATTTTCTGAAGAAGATGATATACATTTCAACTTGAAAAAATCTATTTTACAAAGTAAAAATCGCAAAAAAACTGAGAGCTGCAATTAGCTGTCTACTACCAACGGCGGCCATCGTTAAACGGAAGGACTCTCTCGTTATTAAATGATCTTTTTAAGTTGTAAATTGTATTTTAACTCTGTTAAATGGTCGTTTATTAATGCATTTTGACGATTTTTTATTATTCAAGTTTTTGATGTTTTCCTGCTGTTGAATCATATTCAGACAATAATTATAATACAACATTGGCTTAGCCGGTTGCTTAAGTTGCATTTGATACCGAAATGTAACTTATTCTTTTTCTAAATATTATTTTAAAATAAAAACCGAAAACAAAGTTATTACACGTGTCATTATTAATGATGCTGGTGTCTTGTTGTCTTATCTGAATCTTCACTGGTAGTACTATAAAAATAATCGTATCTAGCTTAGTAGCTATTAAAATTATAGCATTTATTTGTCCATGATTAACACATGTTGGTAGGTAAATAAAGATTTTTAAATTTTAAGCAAAATAATAATAGAAAAAAATCACGATCACTCTTAATCCAAGTTTTATGAATTTTAGGCAAACAAACTTTGTTTGAAAACAAAACAGTTGTAGATACAACACTATTTCGTCAAGTTTTTATTTATGAATTACTAACTGGAATATATAGCTCCGTATTTCGTACCCACAACAACTCTTTTAGGTATAAAAGGCTGATTTATTCGGTTAGTGCCAATTTAAAACATTTATTTGAGTGGAATATTGCCTTGACATTTATAACGGAAAAAAGCCCTTTGTATTCCTTTATCTTATGGGTTCTTAGAAGCTTGATACCCCATGGTAAAAAAATCGGTTTTTAAAACTGAATTCTGTAAATTGCGAGTAATCGAAAGAACACCGATTAGACTAATAGAGCTTACTCTAATACTTATTTATTACCGCAAATGTATAAATTGGGGGAAATTAATGATAGTTTGGCCATAAGGGAATTTTAAATAACCATTTAATTTCCCTCGCAATCAGTCTTTGATTGAGAAATAGAAATTATAGTTAAATGTTTTGGCATTTAGCTGAAAGCATTTATATGGTAATGTTTTGTGCGATCTTTGATTTTTGTTATATTTACTACGTATTTTCAGAGCAAAAACGTCCATTCTTTACGTCCTGACTGATGTCTTGACTGAAATATGGAAATTCCGAATGCATTTGAACTCAGTTAAATATCAAAACAATATGAACAAATGATTTTTTTTAAGTTTTCAAGGCTATTGCATCTCGTTTAATTCTACATTTTTTACAGAAAATTGCAATATTCCTTAAAATTTAACTGTAACCCCAAATGCTTGACAATTTTAACGCCGTGTAAAAAAAAAACAGTCTTGGAACTATATGAATTTTAAAGGCGTAGGAATATGTATACGTGAACAATGCAAGTTATTTCGAATAACCTGTGTTGCTCCATTTGATATGGCCAATAAGATTTTAGCATACAACGCAAACTAAAATATTTTTATTTTGCTGGCGGGAATTTTACCTATCGTAACGAATGATTTCACAAAAAGTCGCGCAAGTCTAAGTTTTTTCGTAAGTGAAGTCCTTACGTGTGATTTCATCGATTTTTATCGGTTAAAACTTACACTTAGAATTAGGTCTACAAATTTATCCAAAACGTTTAGCTTTCGAGCGTTTTCAAAAGGTGCTATAGGTAATAAACAAGAAAACTTTTGATGCAAAGCATCAGTTCGCCGCCGATTTATTCTACATTCTGCACGCGTTTGTCAAAGTGATTTCTAAAAACAAGACACTTGAACTTATTCCCCATAAGTTTCTATGTAAGCTAAGCCCTGTTGTTGTGGCTAGTTTCAATTGCCAATTTCTAAATTTGTGCACATGATATTAAATCATAAATATACTTGAATTAAAACTAATATTCACGTGGTTCAATTAAATTATTGACAAAATATTTATTTATTGAATCTTACAAATATCGGCATACTCCGGAATTGTCTACGCAAAATAGCCTTTTATTTTGGTTTCCGATTTTTCAAAGCTACGCTTTTCGATAGAGCTATCAACGAAAGACTTAGTACCAGGATAAAAAATGGTCTCCCTCCTATTATTAACTTCCGTAAATAGAATACTAAAAAAGTTATTATTACATGAAACTTTGATATCACAAAAGCAATTTTGAAGTCGAACCTCATACACTATCTTTATTTTTCACTCAAGTTAAATGATTAACATTCTTGTAGCAAAATTCTGTTCATTTATGGTAACTAAGTGTACTTAAAAAAATGTTCTCCTTTATCCATCGTTAGCAACGAAAGTGAATACAAATATATCGCCGCCCTCCTGGGCGATAATAAATAATGGATGACTGTAATGTTTAGACTTATATATTTTTGACTTCACTGATGAATAGTATCTAAGATATAAAAAATATAAATAATTAAATTGAGAGAAAAAACGTAAGTGGATTTTTCTCATACTAAACTAAAACGTTCTTTCGTGTAAAAATAAGAAAAAAACACCAAAGCCCATTCAGCATTTTAGACATTTCAAATAACTGTAAATTTAAGTTTGACAGCGTTAATCACCGAGTCTGACAATTTCGTGACTTAAACGAAACTGTTGGTATTAATAAACAGATCTTTATCACATTGAAACGAATAGAATCTAATAAATCCGCAGACTTAGCCTTAAACCGTACAGAACATTAATAAACAGACCTTGAAAGATTGACTGTCATGCAGCTTACGTGTGCTTCTGACAGAATGTTAAGTCTGAAAAGTACGGATGTTGTTGTAAAAATACTCCAGTGTGTTCGTTCAAGTTTAAAAATGAATCGAATAATTCGTTCGAAAATATGATGTTAGATGTCAGATTAAGATAGTTTTCCCATTTTATTAAATTCGGTACATAATGTACTTGATTGTGCTGCGATGATTATTGGATACCCCTATTACTGACTAAAGTGGTGTGATATCCAACCATTGTCACCAACAAACCAACTCAGATCCTACAATAATGAAAGCGGGAGGTTTGGCATGCCATACAACATGGAAACACGATAATCTTATAATTGTATTTAATTAAGTTTTGCATTGGTTGTTGGTTCTCAAGTTTTTTTAAGTATCATTGACGTATAAAAGCGTTGACCGAAGCACATTTTTATCATAAAGCGCCACATTTTTATCATAAAGCGCTACCGCACTTCACATCGACTTCATTGAAAATGTGCTTCGGTCAAAGCTTTCATACGTCATGAAACTTCAAATGAATTTTTGGACACTATAAATTTATGAACGACCGAAAATTCAAATTATATTCGGATTTTAAACGACAAAAATGTTCGAGACAAACAACAACAAAAAATATGAAATTTTAGGGAAGCAACTGCCCCACTTGACTCAATTGTACATAGTTAAGTCATCTTGATACCAGTGATGTCCAATCACGGGGGGTAACTTCCTATATAAAGGTATACGTATATGCGCCTTAAATATGGGTAAGTTTTTTTTTAAATTTATATAAAAATGGGTATAGTTTTTAAAACAATCTTATATAAAAATGGGTATGCTTTTTAATCTTAATTGAAAAAAAATCTGGTGTCATTAAATATGGGTCACGTTTATAATATAATAAAGTGTAATGACATTGTGTTTTCTTCTTCACTATCTTTTGTGTATATAAATATGACCTTCTTTTAAGTTTACTGAATATAAATATGGGTTATGAAAATTGTTCATTTATGTGTTGTAAAAATTACTCATTTTATATAAATATGGGTATTGAATTCAAATTCAAATCAAAAATGGCACATCCCCACCCTAAAAATTACCAAGTTACCCCCCCCCCCCCCCCGTGTGTCCAATTTTCATTCGTATTGAAAGAAAGAATGCATGTACGATTCCGACGAGTCTTCAGTAAATGAAATTTCGACAGACAAAACCTAGTCTGGTACCCTGTCTATCATATCGTTTGAATATTTGTATATATTCCGAAGGCATACTGAGTATAGACGGAAACCATTTGAATTTTTTTTTTGAGACAAAAACCTTGCTAGTCCGACGTTGTGGCGGGAATTTCATTTCTTTCCACCGAATGACGTCATACTGTAAACATTTGAAAGAAAGAAACTGACTAACAGAGGACAATGGGAATATTGGTACTTTTCCACCCATTGAAGAGTGTCATGAGTGGAATGAGGCGTTTTCTAGGTCGATCATCGTTAGAGAAGATAGGAATTTCAGTATTTTTAGCCATAACACTTGCGATTTTGAGAAGTAACTCATTTGATCAGTTCATAGATATGACTGTTTGGTGTGTAATTTACTTGAATTGGTGTTTCTTTGTATTACCAGCAATTAAAGACAAATTAACAATGGAAATGGTTTGGAACGTTGCTTTCGTCATTATTGCTCTATTTTTGGCTGACTCAATGTTTTATGGAGCGTATGGATACTCAAAGAGATATTTCCTGCAGCAAAACATTTCTATGGAATCCACAGAGATGAGATCGTGGGCCTTTTTTATGAACCTCGTCAGAATATGTTTCATGTTGTTCTGTGTTGTAAGTTCAAGCACAAAGTTCATCAACAATCTTAAACCATACAAATCTCCAAAGAAATACAATCTGAGGCAAAGATGAATAAACTTATACTATACAGATGTAAACAATGAGCACTGTGCTGCTGTTAGTTGTTAAAATTTACTGTAAAATGTTAACTTTTTGTTGTTATATTTGTTTAAAATATAATGATTATTACAAATATATATAGTAAAGCTTTTTATTACAAAACAATCATTTATCGTGAGTGGTCTCTTGGCCGGTAAGTATTTTCGACATTTGTCGCGACAAGTAGGTCTTCGTAAAGGACAGGTCAATATTTATTTTTCCAGTAATTGAAGAGTGTCGAGAGTGGAAAAATGTGTTTTCTAGGTCGATCATCGTAATGAAAATAGGAATGACTGTATTTTTAGCTATAACACTTGCGATTATGAAAAGCAACTCATTTGATCAGTTCAAAGATATGACTGTTTGGTGTGTCATTAACTTGAATTGGTGTTTTATGTATTACCAGCAATAAAAGACAAACTAACAATTGAAATGGTTTTTGGAACGTTGCTTTTGTCATTATTACTCTGTTTTTGGTCGACTCGATGTTTCATGTAGTGTATGGATACTCAAAGATTTTTCCTAAATCAAAACATTTCTATGGAATCCTCAAAGATGAGATGGTAGGCCTTCTTCATGAACCTCGTCAGAATATGTTTCATGTTCATCAACAGTCTAAAACCATACAAATCTCCAAAGAAATACAATCTGAGGCAAATATAAAATAATACCAACTTATACTATACAGATGTGAACTTAGGCTGTGTGTTGGTACAATTTACTGTAAAATGTTAACTTTTTGTTGTTATATTTGTTTAAAGCATATGGTGGCATATATCTACCACCACATATCACTTAATTAAGTCGACATATTTTCGGAAATATGTCAACATACTACATAATTAAGTCAACATAATACTGAATTAAGTCATCATACTCAGATTAGAAAAAAGAGGGAAAATGCGCTGTTTGAACAGAATGTGCCATCTACTTTTCCACTTATGCATGTAGACATAGTTATGAATTAAGTGGACATAATTATGAATTAAGTTAACATAATTTTCTGATTAAGTCGACATAATTTTATGATTAACTCAACATAATTTTTGATTATGTCGACATAATTAAGTCCACATAACTGTCTGATTATTAAGTCGACATAATTATCTACAATTTAACTTGAAATGGGAGGGGGGGGCTTGGTTTAGAAGTTAAAATTCCAAGACCTCAATGAGAGAATCATGGCAGAAATGAGACCCGAGTCAGCAGTATTTCGTGGCTCGTATAGAGGTTAAGCCCTCTTAAATCACGTTTCATGAAAATCCATTGAGGGGTTTAGGAGGAGTTGCGGACAAGAGATGGGTACCCTTAGGTGTAACGGAAGGACGGACGGACAGACATCCCTATCACTATATACGCCCAAATTTTCAAGCGGGGGTGTAAAAAGGGAACTTGAAGCTATATTTTTGTATTATAGAATAATCCTATGCACACACTTTGCATCCGTCGTCATATTGCGTCCATGGTTAATTAGCTGCGTCTCTAATTGTAAATATCTTCATACAATATTAATTGATCAGAGTGGTGACTAATCTAATGTTATAACTAATATGCATTTAAATAGGAGGTTATTTTTCAAGTTTATATTTGTTAAGGTACAATTCCTATTTTGTGATTTAATATTCAAATCCAACTACTGTCAGAGAGCGTCGATTATCTTTTTTAAAGATAGTACTTAATTGTTTATTCGGTGGTTGAAAAATGGCATACTGCATGGAAATTACGTGTTCCTGTTCAGCAGCGGGATAATCACGTTCATGTACCTTGGACATTGATATATGGACCTTTTGACCAGAAGAATTCTGATTTTGAATCTTTTTCGGACGCCATGGTGGTTCAACTCCAATGTTGGTAAACTTTTCATTCCTGGTTTACTAAAGAGTGACCGAGCCAGGATTTAGCGCACGATCAGTTATAATGAGAGCCCCAGCATTGAATTTATGAAGTAATCGTTAAATTTTAAATGATTTTAAACCCTTTAAATAATTTATCGGACGCGTTTTAGTAAATCAGGGGTGGTAACCCAAGGCTAAAACCACCATGGCATTCGTAACAGCCTGAGAATCAAATTAAAAAAACCGGCCGCCAAAATTGCCATAACACTTGTGACAAAAATAACTGAAAATCACAATGTGGTCCGATTTTCATGAGGGTTTCTTTTAGTATAATTTTTTAAATTATGTGCAGTAACGGGAGGGGACTTCATTTTTGTTGGGCATCCCCAACACAGGATTACTAGTTATATATGTTTTCTTTTTTTCTCAGTTTTGTTTCCCGCAGTTTAAAGAGGTCTTATCTGTGTTAATATAGGTAACTCGCGTACGGTTACCATACAATACAAAACTTATAAGTTTCACATAATCATGCTAATTAACGGCTCATACAGGTGAAATTTAATCAGTCCCGGCAAAATAGCAACAGCCAAGAAAAAAATCTTTATTTTTATGACACGTAGCGATATAAAATATAATTTTTTAATGCGTCTCGACAAAATATTTTTTTTTCAAAGTCAGCATTATTTTGTATGGCAGCAAGTTTTCTTCAGAATATTTTTTTCTTCTGTAGTAGGTATGATTATGTCCCCCTGTTTAACTATTTTTGATAATTATTATTTTGGTTCAGAGTATTTAATTTATTTCATTTTCGCTTTATTTTGGAATGGTTAATGTTTCATATCATTTATTTTTGACATGTATAAAGGTTAATTTGCATTTTGTTCATTGTGAGTATACCTTTTAAATTGATGGTCAATTTCTTCAAGTAATTTTCAGTTTTATATTGATCAATGATTTAAGAGGGCTTAACCTCTATACGAGCCACGACATACTGCTGGCTCGGGTCTCATTTCTGCCATGATTCTCTCATTGAGGTCTTGGAATTTCAACTTCTAAACTAAGCCCCCCCCCACCTTTAAAGTTAAATGATAGATAATTATGTCGACTTAATAATCAGACAGATTATGTGGACTTAATAATGTCGACATAATCAAAAACTTATGTCGACTTAAACAGAAAATTAAGTTGACTTAATCATAAAATTATGTCGACCTAATCAGAAAATTATGTCCAATTAATTCATAATTATGTCTACTTGCACGATAAGTAAGTGGAAAAGTAGATGGAACATTCTGTTCAAACAACGCATTTTCCCTCTTTTTTCTAATCTGATTTTGATGACTTAATTCAGTATTATGTTGACTTAATTATGTAGCATGTAGACATATTTCCGAAAATATGTCGACTTAATTAAGTGATATGTGGTGGCAGATATATGCCACCATAAAAAACGTAACGATGGTAGTGTGACAGACTATAAGTTCCATCATAATGCTTGTTCTAGAGATCTTTTATATAACAAAAGTTCCAGTTGGAACATTCATTATGTAATATTTTATCCAATGTCATAAGGAAAATTCCACCCGAAAGAAATGGAAATATCATTATATAAGTAATTTTCCGTGGAACTTTTACTATATTCTAAAATGTTCCAGGCGGAACAATTATTATCCGGTATAAATATATGTTCACAGTTACATATATATTAAGAGAAAATTTCTATTATTTTCTATTTATCGTGTTCTTCTGGTCCGTCAGTATTTTTTACCTTGGCGCGACACGTTGGTCTGCGTAAGGTACAGGTCAATATCATTGGGTGTTGGGACAGGTGCAGAATGCAAGACGACACTGTTTTTATGACTGTATATTTGTGGGATCGAAGTTCTGTTTTCAGCACTAATAGGACAAATGTTTAAACCCCCTACCCCCGTTAAGGGATATATAGTGATGGAGGTGTCTGTCTCTCCGTCCGCCTGCAGTTATACCTTCTCTTATGCACAATTCCTCCTACATTACTGAATGGATTTTGATTAATCTTACACAGAATCTTTGTCACATAGTGCCATTGTGCATCTGATATTTAACATTTTGATCCTAAAGCGATCGTTAGCTTAACGTGCACGCTATCCCATTTAAATTGCATGGGATAACGAGCTCGTTAATTAGCGATCGCTTTATGAAACGGCACCCAGAATGATATTTCGGGTTTCCCATAAAAAACATGGACGTTGTCATTGACATGAGGGAAACGGGAGTATCATTAAGTAATTATTAATCAACTACTATAATATTAACTTAGATAACAGTAAAACTGCCGATATGATATAATTTCCCGAGCCGGTCCAATACCGTTACGGAATTTACTAGTCCAATATGGGTATTGTCCTTATCGACCTGTATTGGCAGATTGATTTGGACAAGTGAATTGATAAAGATATCATTGCCTAGTTATTGGTCCTTGGCTAGCTGCATTGTCCATCGGCTGTGCCCCGGGCCAATACAGCAAGCCTTGGACCAATAACTAGGCTAATACAGAAATCATTACGTAATAATATCATAGTATTGCTCAGTTTTTCTAGTTTTCATATCAGTATCATCAAAAGCAGACATTTTTTTATGAACTGAAGTTTTGATTCAGATACTGTAAGCCAACAATTTCTTTAACAAACAAATATACTTTATTGAAACTATGTAATACTTTTACATTTTGTTTTTTGAGGTTATAGGTCATATATTAAAACAGGCAGGGTGTACTTGACTCCAATCTTAATTGACAAGGATTGCCAGTTTTCAGACCGCAGGTCGGGGGTTCTCCACGGGTACTCCAGCTTCCGCCCCCAATAACAACTGGACGCCATGATATCGCTGAAAAATTGCTGAAAGTGGCGTTAAAACACCATTCAAACAAACAAACATATATTAAAAAAAGATCCCATAAGATATTGCATTGACAGTAAACAGTTGATGCTTGTTTATATTTGTTGACGTTCAAACATCAAACGGGTCTTAAATCAACGAACAGATAACTAAATGGTAGGCAACCAATGTTCAAGTCGTTTTTGCGTCCGATAGAGAATGGGTTTATCAAACAATAATTATAAGTCCTGTGGCTTTCCTTTTGCAAAAAATTTTCATTTACTTATATTGTTTAATCAGTCACAAAAATCGATTAATCAGTCAGTCGATCGATCAAACAACTAAGCAATTAGTTAATGATCGATCTACAGTAGTGAGTGCTGTAAAGATTTGAGCCGAGTTGTTGACGAGACTATCTTGATTGCTTTAGTATCATAATACAGACCTGTACCATAGTCCATCGCAACATGAAATAAATAGGTTTGATTATATTTTTCAATTGTCAAAGCTACACGAGGTAGTATATCTGTACAGAGTTAAGCAGTACTAAACAGAAAACACATACAAATTAAGGCTCAAAGCATAAACATACATATCCGGAGAAAGCACACAGCTTAAAAAAGTGACATGGAATAAAAGACAAAATATTATCAGCTATGTTGCAGCAAATGCATACGATCAGCACCACATTAATTCTGTGGTCACCCCATAAATTACCTTTTTAATATTGCTTGTACACCCGCAATTAGCAGTTTCATAATAGTGCTGCCTCATATTCTCCAGATTTTGTTTCTAGCTTAAAAAATTTGAAATAATTTGTTAACAAACTACGTGTAAAATAGACCTTTGACTTATTTAGTTTTTATTTCACATTTACGCGAGACTATTGCAAACCTTCCGGTACATTAAAAAAATGTGACTACTGCTGCAGGAGCAATGTCCTTTTTTAAATTTTAATCCGTTTGTACCTATAGAGATGTTTATTCAAGCACAACAGAAGCCCTTTAAAATTTTGAAACCTAAGTGACTTTACATCACCGAATCCTCTGAAACACCAGTGTCGGCAAAGTGTGGCAGCGGCTCTTCTCTTCCTTAACCTTTATGATGTTAATTCTGGATCATCAGTATAAACGGCTGCAACCTGCATTTTTCATTACTTAAGTTTTAATATCGATCTCCTTCTCTTTTAATTTATAGAAGTTTTCAACACTTAACTTTGGTATTTACGAATTACTTTTGTTACCACTATTGTCTAGATTTCCCTCTAAACATCCGTCAGACTCATAGCATCATAAATGTCGAATGTCGTTTTTCGGGTATGGAAGTAGAAACAATTTGATGAATTTTTCAATTTTGATTAAGGATTTATTTTTTTCTTAAAATCTCTTAAGCATACTAGTGTCAAAATACACAGCGCTTGAATGTATATTTCAGGCTGGAATTCTAAATCTTGTCCAGAAAGTCGAAAAACTCTAGCGTTTTGAATAGGATTACAACTCCTCAGAACTGCCATAGTAACCTGATGCGTTAGAAATCCACCTGCCGTATCCTCTGGGCCTTGGCGTTTTCTATTACATATAACAATGGCCTCTTTATTATTTGCGTATAGGGGAAACCATTAACATTTTTTGCTCTCACTATGCACCAAGTTTCGTTGAGTAATGAGAGACCCCTCAAAACGAGCGAAATAATTTCAGCTATACCACATAAAATTGTCGTGGTGTCATGTCAGATAAACATTTTTCGCAAATTTAGAAACCCCGAAGGGTACTCAAGGAAACTCACAAACACCCATAAAATAGTCCAGAAATGGGCTTTGCACAATCAGCGGACAAATAGCCAATACATTTAACAAATTATATAAATAAATTTATTTATCAATTCTATATGAAACTGCTTTAAAAATACAGCAAATATTAAATTCCATTTAATAAATCCACTGTCTATGCTACAGTTGGGCGCAGCCAAATATCAAAATAAGAACTAATTTCCTCCCTAGGTCAAAGGTCATTTACAGAGCCGTTGTCATATATAACAATAAGACTACCATATTTACTTTCAGAAGCATTTATTAGTACTTATTGGCTTATAACAAATATAATAAATAACAATCAAACTAGTTGTTTGTCCCTTACAAACCTGCCTTGTAATAATGCCTGCTTTTTATGGACATAAATGGGAGTGCCCATTCTTTGAAAACTATTTATGGGTACTAAAGGACTATGAAACTATTAAGTGACTTCCACCAGGCAGTGATACAGAGCAGGAACACTTTACTTAACTTTAAATTTTAACAAAGTTTAATAATCAGTGATTAAAAAAAATACATTATACTGAAAAGACACCAGTACATTCAATAAACAGTTTGATTCATAAGGTAAACAATTTTGTTCAGACATAAGATGTGTTTGACACTTCATGGAGTATTTTGTTCAGACATAAGATGTGTTTGACACTTCATGGAGTATTTTGTTCAGACATAAGATGTGTTTGACACTTCATGGAGTATTTTGTTCAGACATAAGATGTGTTTGACACTTCATGGAGTATTTTAGTAACCCACAATTGAACCTAGAGAATCAAATTGGGAGTTAATACAATACACAATACATTATTCAAATTATCCCATATTTACTGTATAATAAATACATTACATGATTACAAAAATAAATGAAGAATACAAATAAAATACCAATAATTCTTGCTAATTAGTGGAACCTGATTACTACAATTATGACCATTTAAATAACTTTACAACTGGTCAAGCATTCAATGACAACCCCCTCCCCCAAAAGAAAAAGGAACAGGGGTGGGTCAAATAACACATGGCCAGGAGACTTTAGATGAAATAACTAGGTAACACTATGACATAAATAAATAACAAAACCAGTTGAGCTTGAGACTGGAACAATGAAAGAACCTATATAGACTTCAATACACAAACATCTCTTCCTGACATATTTATAAGAAACACAGTTATGGCAACATCATTTTTCATATTTATATAAATTTCATAGAAAGATATTTCCACAATGAAATCATGAAGTAATGTGCAATTTATAAAGACAACTCACTGTCAAAATATGCTTAATTTACATATCAAGACAAGAGGCCTCGGTGACTGATTTGTTAAGGTAGTTGGTCTACTATTGATCACATGGCCTGTCAACACTGAAGTTGCAGGTTTGAGTCTCACTGCCTGCAGGTAATACATGACTTCAATCTTAATTGACAAGGTTTACCAGTTTTCCTAACTAAGGTCTGGGGTTTTCTCCGGATAATTAGACTGACTTCCTCCCCAAATAAAAACTGAATGCCACCAAATAGATGATTGATTTATTGGTGTTTATAGTCCAGCAGTAATATTTCAGCTATATTCAGTATGTGACCATATAGATGAAAAATGAAAACTTGCTGAAAGTGGTGTTAAACACCATTCAAACAAACAAATCATGCCACATTAGGTAGCAGAAACAAAAAACTCTTGTCAATTTCAAGAAAAACAAGAACAACATACAGTTATATTAACACAGAACTGTCTTACTCTATAGTAAGGCATGCACAAGTAGATTATACCAATAATTCCAGTCTTTAACAGTGCAATATGTTTTAAAATATTGAGGTAAACGCTTTATCCGGAGGGTTATAACCTCAATACAAAATATGTTGTCTAAATTTTATATTATATTCTGACCCTGGTATCAATATAAGATAGGACACATGGACACACCCTACGCAATGTAGAAAACAGATAATTCCAGCAGGTCTTTACATAATATGCATTATTCTTACATATATACACACTATTTTATACAAGGTTTGCCACACTATATAATGAAACCCCTTCATATTTACTCCTCAATAGGTACATATATATATTCAAGTATGGTAAAGGGGTATTTTGACTGTCTAGAAATAAAATGAACATACAATTATATCACTACGCAGCCAAATAAAAACTTTACTTTGATAAAAAATTATTGATTAAACTAATTAACATTAAAATTGCAAATATATCTTAAAACAGCTTTGTTTTAAGATATATAAAATTTTTAATTTATTGCATATCATAAATTAATTTTAATAGATACACAATAAAGCCCTATATTGTACAACACACAATCACAGTCCTAACAAATTTAAAAGTTGTATCAAGTACAGCTTTAAAAGGGACAGCTTTTTTTAATACTTATCAAAAATTGTACAATGAACATTTACACATTTTAATCATAACAATAATTACTTGTTGAACATTTGTAAAATGTACTTAGTCACATGGGTAAAAAACTGTACAATGACTCAATGACTGTTATGTCACAAACTGTGCACCATACATGAACTTTTTAAAAAAAAAACAAACCAAGTTTGCAATTATACATATAACTAGTAATAAACTGATGAAATATTGTACTGTGAATCTTTTAAAAACATACTTACAGACGCAAGTAATATATGACTAGTGTAAAAATGTTAAATAAATTACCAACAATTATGAACAACTTGGTGGAAAAATGTTAATATTGATGACAAAAATTAATCACTCTGCCTCTTCTGGTAATGCGTTAATCTGCAGAGAACTTTTGCTTGTTGAAGGTTCCGGAGCTAATGATGGGTATGTCAGATGTACCTTATATCTAAATGTTCCAAATAGAAAGTGACCAAATCCTGATCCTGTTGACAAAAAACATCATCCATGTCAAAAAAATATAGAAGAAGTAATGTACATTTTAATCATTTGTATTATAAACAATGATTAAATTGTCAATAGGCAAAAAAAACCATGCAGTTTAAAAGTTGCCATACAATTTGCAGTGTTAATTTGTGATTTTTTAAATTTATTATAAAATTAGTTCCACCAATGAAAAGTATATGAATATTTATATTTATATCTGCAAATATTAATGCTGTAACAATACTATCCCAACTCTGCTACAATGGAAATAAAACTACAGGTATCTTCAAGCTTAATTCAACATTACTGTGTCAAAAAAAGGGACCAGTTACAGTATTTAATACCTGTTTTAGACTATAACTATTATGCAGTGAACCCGTTCTTATTTTCCTATCAAGTAAACTGAATGTAAAACAAATATGTTGCAAGAAAAGCGGAATTATGTCACAGAAATACTTTCAGTTTAACATCATAAGCATGGGCACAAATTCTCATGGTCTTATATGATTTTTGGCTTAAGTTTGTTTTTATTAATCTACAAGAAGTTTGTATACAGTTTAAGATTGTGGATTCCATGTAACAGAAAACAGAATTTCACAGTACTAATACGATCTCTACCCTTACCAAAGACGACTGAAACATAGATCCATACATTAAACGACATTACAGCTAACATGATTAAAAATCCCAGTAGCACATTGACCGTATGTGTAAGAAAGGCAAGACAATGGTACTTCAGTCTGAAAGAAAAAAAAAGAAGATGCATAGACATGTTACAGTTAAAAATAAAAAAATCTATATGGAAAGACCCACATGTACCCCCTCCCCACCTCAAAACCCCCCCCCCCCCCCAAAAAAAAAAAAAAACAAAAAAAAAACAAACAGACAAAAAACAAAAGTAACATAAATGAAATTATTTTGTATATGTCACTCATTATTTTGTTCAATATAAATTAATAAATATAGCAGAGATTTATATTGAGTATTGAGTTTGTAGTTAACTAATAGTACAAACTATCTGAAACGATTCTTTATAATAAAGATTTGAAAATAAAGACCCATTCTGAGTGTAAATATGTACAACACTATAACCCATGAATTATTATAGGATTAAGCACAGGGTTTTAGGAAATTATCAATGTGTAAACTTTGGCAACTCATTCACAAACTAAATAAACTCCGAAGGACAATGTGAGTCGGCACATTTCACTGTCCACTTGTATTTTCAATTTCCAATGTAGTGAAAGTAAAAATATTAATTTTTTCACGAATTTACCGAAATTCCAAAAACTTAACCACCTTTTAAAATTTAACTGATGCCTACTAAGCTTACTGAGAAAAAATTGTACACATGTTACTACAGTAACTATTAACCCAATCAGAACACAACAAAGGTATTCATTAGTACATCTGGTAACATGTTACTGGTACACAATTAATTCATTTTCTATCTTTAGTTTAGGGACAGACCATTTAACTTGAAAGGGGGGGGGGTGCTTGGTTTTTTGTTTTGGTCAGAAAATTTTTTATTTTTTGAAGGTGTCGCGACAGAATTTTTTTTTTTCATTATTAGCATTAATTTATATAGCAGAAATCCTTCTTTAGAATATTTTTTTTCTTACCCTCTGCTTCCAAAACATTTTTTCATCAAAAATCTTTTTTCAAAATATTTTTTTAGGAAAAAACCAAGGCCCTCTCCCCCCCCCCTTTGCAAGTTAAATGGTCTGTCCCTTAAAAAAAATGGATTAAAAACTGAGACCTTCACACATAGGTTTTGAATTGTATGCTTCTGTTTGTATTATATTTGGGTTTTAGACATTGACCATAAAGCACCTTGACTTTGGTACATACTTTCTCATAACAGTCAAAAACTCTTTTTAAGAATTTATTTATTTGATACATTTTTTATTAATATTCTTTTCAATAGGCCATAATGTGTCATAGAAGTTGTCATGAAAGATATGCTGCCTTGTATACAGAATCAAATTTAGGTCACATGATTTGTGTTTACCAATCAGATTCAATAATAAAACACAACACATTTATAAAATCCAATAAAACATAACTGAAATTTTCCATTTTAGACTGTAATTTGTCAAAATGAAAAAAATCTTATTAATGGTTTGTCAAACCAAACTGTGAATAATCAAATAAAGAAATATTTATTAATATCAAATGAGAACAAATTGTTTTGACCTTTACATAACAATAATTTCTACCAATTCTCCAAAAAATTCAGAACAATTTTGCCGTCTAATCTGTTTTCCTACATCAATTCCAAGAGTAAATTACGTACTTGTCAGGTTAATGAACATTTTGTCTGGAAGGTTACATTATTTGCTGTCTACTGATGACAACTTTTCATTTCAAATTTCAATTTAACATCAAAAATCGTCAAAATATGTGGCCACAACACCAATTCTGATCTTATTTATGTGAAGATCAATAGCTTATAGACCGAACATAAGACTTATTTATTCATTTAAAATAACTGTTAAGCAGATAATGTCAAAATGAAAAAGCTTTGGTTTCGTCCTTTGACTTCTAATGAAAGGCTTTGTTTTCAAGTAAAGCCAAATATTATCGTTTTGCTTTGAGCATCAAGCCAATAACTGTTTAGTGTAAAAAATTACTTTTCCTGTGACAATGAAATTCTTGTCATGAAGTTGTTGGGAGTGCTTGTTCATATATTTTTTGGATAAGAATAACAAAATTTGGAATAAAAAAAATTCAACAACCAATAAGTGAAATGAGTTATTAATATACACACAAATAGAAAATTTGTGATTTTTTTTTAACAATAGACATTTATCATTGCATGATATTTAGGCAGAAGACATTTATGACATGCACTAAAGTTTAAATGTTGTTGAGTACAAGACCAATTCAGAACATATTTGAGTAAAAATTTTGTTAAGGAACATATAACTGATAAAAGTTCTCTTTAATATTCAACTGATACATTTGCACAAAGCTATTTTGGTCACAAGCATGTCCTGTAAAAGTTAATTTTGGTTTAGTTCTGTTGCCTAAAGTAAATGAAGGCAACTTTGGTCACATAACTTTGGTAATAAGTGTGGAAGTTGTTAGTCATGTGATCATAAACAATTAAAATTTAAATGATAGCAATGATAATGCAAAAAAAAGATCACCTTTAAATGCTTTCTTGTCAATAATCTTTATGTGTAAGAGTTGTTCATACATAAAATATCCATAGTTGCCAACAAAATATCCTGCTACCATTTTCTAGATAAGATTTATAATTGTTTGGAAAATAAAATTCTGTAATCTTCATGTTTGGCTGTCACACAAGTACATAAAAGAAAAGTCTGACAATTGATTCCTACTAAAAAAGCAATTAACGGGTCCGCATGTTTTCTTTGACTACTTGTTACTGATACAAAGCGGAACCCATTGATTGCATAACTTTTCCAATTTGTATCCAACAATTACAACATTTTATGACAATTTTCCTATTTCTTTCAGTCTATTTATCTTGGCTTTGACTACTCCTTACTACAAATCATGTGGAAATGATGTACAGTTGATTGAGTTTTCAAATCTCGGAAGTTATAAATTGTATTTTAATGTCAATCTTGTTTGTTCTTCCAACCAAAATGGTGACATTTGAACAAGTTAACTTGACTTTTAATGAATTATGGGAAATGCTGGTTATTAACCTTGACCATTTTGTTATGTAACAATCAATGTTAAAAGCTTACATATTTTTTATTGACATTTTCTGAACAATAATTTATCAATTTTATGAAACAAGCCATTATACAAGATGCATATTTAGGTGCCCAATAAAACTAAGTGGCTCTCTAAATTAGTCAAATTTTTACAGGTCAAGTTAGACAAAAAGAGGAAACATCTCAGTTCTGTAATACAACCAGAGGCTCTTAAGAGCCTGTATAGCTCACCTGATTTTATAGGCAAGGAAGATGGCATTTCCCTGATGTTAAAGTAAGTCCTGTAATTTTCAATAAACTTTAAATAGGACCATCCAAACAATATTACTAGAAAGCTTTGTTTCATTGGTTAACCAGTTGTATAGAGAAGATTTTTTTTATTTGCCCATAGGGTCCTCTGTTAAACTAAGTCCTGCGGCAAAGGTGGCCATTTTGAATTTCCAATTGCCATAAAAAACATAAACTTTATAAAGGACCATCCAAACAATATTGCTAGTAAGTTTTTGTTTCCATTGATTAACCGGTTTCATAGCAGAAGCCTTTAAAAACTGTTTCCCATAGGGTCGTATGTTAAACTAAGTCCTGCAGTAGGGGCCATTTTGAATTTCCAATTGCCATAAAAAACATAAACTTTATAGAGGACCATCCAAACAATATTGCTAGTAAGTTTTTGTTTCGATTGATTTTTTTTTTTAACTTTTTATTTTTCTAATCAACATGTCATACATTATAACATATAATTATCTGATGTACAAACCAATGAAAAATACAACATCTCTAGAGAGATTATACTAATACATATATTGGTTTTACACTGAGTATGTATGTATCTTGTTGAGTTTTATTAAAAGTAAAAAAAAAAACGAAAAATAGATGCAAAAAAAATTAAAATAATAATAGCACCGATATAAAAAAAAAAATAATAATAACAAAAATACAAATGAATAAATAAACAACAAAAAAAAACAATGATAGTAATCATGTTATACTGGCTTATATGTCATCAATTATACAATATTTGTTGAGTTATGGGTTGTATTTAAAAATCTATAGCAATTCCACAATTTATCAAAATTTTCTAAACACTTGTTTTTAACAGCTATCATTTTTTCAATATTATACATATATTTTAGTTTTTCTTTCATTTCCAACACATTAAGATGTTTATTGAAGCATTTTTTATTATAAATATATTGCTTCATCCAAAGAATAATATTGTTTTCTGGATCACCTCTACAACAATGTTTTATATTACCTAAGAGAAAATTATTTTTTGTAAAGGCTATGCTTATACCATTTTGAAGGAGCCATTGATCAATTTCACTGATAAAATCTTGTACACATTCACATTCCCACAACAAATGTTCTATTGTTTCTATTTCATTTTTACAAAAAGTACAAAAAGGAGTGGAGGTAATGTTTATTTTGTTGGCAAATTTATTTGTTGTCAAAATTCTCTGATTAACTCTATACTGAAGCCAAAGTAGTTTAGTATTTTTTGTAACAACAAATGGTAATTTGTTAATAGATTTCCAATGATCCATATCTAAATTTAGAATGGTGTTCCATTTCACATTTCCTGTGGATATGGACTCATTCCTGTTAAAAATAGAGTACATATCTCTTGAACCTTTTCGACTTTTGAGAATGGTCACAACAGATGATGGAATGAATGGGGAGGCAATTTTGCAGTTACCTTTTGCAAACTGCTTACACCTATTAGAAAGTAAAGAAATAATACTGTTATAATTCATAACATCCAAATTCAAATGAAAATATTTTGTAATTCTTCGTACTTCAAAAAGGATCCATTCTCATTTACTAAGTCATTTACAAAACAAATACCTCCATCCTGCCAGTCCTTATAGAATATGGGTTTCCCCCCTACTGTAAACAAATCATTCATCCAGAGAGGACTAGCTAAAAAATGCTCCCAACTCCTATTTTTTTCCTTTTCTATTACCATTTGCCATGCTCTTAAAACATCTTTCCAAAAATTATTGTTGATATTATCTTTTATTTGACTTATATATGCTGAACCAAATGTAAAAAATTTGGCTTGATCTACATGAGAGAAAAAAATATTTTGCCAATTACATGTAATATCATTTTTAAATAATCTTCTAATCCAAGTACATTTCATTGCTTGAACAAAAGCATCAACATTGATCATTTTTAGGCCACCTTCTTCATAGCGTTTTTGAAGTACATCTTTTTTAACCTTATAAACTGGTGAACTCCACACAAATGAGTAAAAAATATCATTAATACTCTTTAATATATTATCATTTGGGTTTGGAAGTGACATTATAAAATGGTTCAAAACTGGCAGAAGAAGTGTTTTAACAACAGTTATTCTACCAATCACTGTGAGATTACGTTTTGACCACTGATTTATTATACACTTAATCTTTCTTATACTTTCCTCATAATTGAGTTTTATCATTTTATCCAGGTTGACATCGAAATTGACACCTAATAATTTAAAGGACGTGGCTCCCCATGAAAGATTTCTTTCTGTGCATAGAACCTCATTAGAATACTTTTTATTCCCAATCCAGACCACCTGAGTTTTAGAAAAGTTAATATTAAGTCCTGAAATCTTACCAAACCACTCAAGTTCAAGCAATGCTTCATTTAATGAAGCTTCAGTACCATCCAAAAGCAATGAGGTGTCATCTGCAAATTGTGACAACTTATGTTCAATCTGGATGACTTTGATTCCATTTATATCATGATTTTTTCTTATTTTTATGCCCAAAATTTCTGCACATAGAATAAATAAGTAAGGTGACAAAGGGTCTCCTTGTCTACAACCTCTTTCAATGGAGAAAAAATCTGAAAGATGCCCCCCTTGAATAACTGATGAGCTAATGTTTTTATACAAAACTTCTGTCCATTTAATGATGGCTTCTCCAAAATTAAAGAAGTTCAAAACACTTGACAAAAATGTCCATGAAATGGAATCAAAAACCTTTTCAAAATCTATTAATAACAAGAGGCCAGGAATATCATTTTCTTCAGTATATTGCATGATGTCATAAATCAATCTGATGTTTTCCCCAATGTATCTTCCACTAATAAACCCAGTTTGGCCTGTGTGAATAAGATTGTCTAGCACAGTTTTGAATCTGTTTGCTAATACACCAGAGCATATCTTATATACTGTATTTAATAAAGATATAGGTCTCCAGTTTTTCAAGAAATGTCGTGGTTTATTGCCCTTTGGTAGACAGGTTATAATACCCTGTTTTTGAGTAACAGAAAGTTCCCCATTTTTATAGCCGGTATTTAATGATCTTACTACAAAGTGTTTTAAATCCTTCCAAAAGAATTTAAAGAAATCATTAGAAAACCCATCTGATCCTGGCGTCTTGTTATTTTTCATTTTGTTCAAAGCTTGTCCAGCTTCCTCAATAGTGATAACTCCCTCTAAATTGTGTTTTTCTTCAGTTGTTAACTTTCTAATATTAACATCTAATAAACCTGTATTAATCTCATCTAAAACATTAACAAAATTGTTATCATTTCTTTTATAAAGAGTTTTATAAAATTCTTTAACCTGGTTTAGAATTTCCTTCTGATCTGTTACAACCTTTCGTCGTCTTTTACTACTTTAGGGATAATTTTACTTGTAAAATTTTTAGATTCTAGACCACAGAAATAGTTGGTTGGTTTTTCTCCTTCCTCTATCCACTGAACTCTAGATCTAACAATTTTACCTTGTAATTTCTCTTTTCTAATATTTTCCAACTCTTGTTTTTTGTCTTCCAGTTGCTGTATTGACCCATTATCTAAATTCTCCTCAATATCTTTTATCTCCTCCCTTAACTTTTTTTCTTTATTACACTTTTCTCTTTTTTTAAAACTTGCATAGGAGATGGATTTGCCCCGAATTTCCATCAACAGTGTTTCAAGGAAGAGCTGGTCATCTATAGTGAATTGAAGTATCTTACTATCTATATCGTTTATGCTTTCATAATTATATACAGGGACACAATATTGTTTTTTAACCTCAAAAATTTTATCTTTAATTATCTTTACATATTCTGCATCATACAGTAATGAATTATTAAATTTCCATAACCCTTTTCCTCTAACAAAGGGGCAAAACTCCAATTCCAATAATATTCTAGAATGATCTGAACGATAACTTGGTTCAATACAGCAATTTTTCAAAAATGATAACATGCCATCTGAAAAAAGAAAAAAGTCTAATCTTGCTTGTTTCAGTGGAGATTTCTTTCGCCACGTGAATCTTCATATGTTTGGATAAAGTTCTCTGAAAGGATCGATAAGTGACCTAGTTTCTATCAATTGCAATAACTTTTCTCTTGCATTTGAGTTATTTGTATGCAAATAATTACTATAGTCTAGATCAGGAGACAAAACCAGGTTAAAGTCACCACATATTACATAATATTCATTTTCAAAATCATCAATTACTGACATTATATGATCATAAAAAGCAGGTCAGTCCTTATTTGGGCCATACAATGTAACTAATGTAAAACGTGTTTTATTCACCAATAAGTCTAAGGCTAGAAAATTACCACTTCCATCTTTCTTCTCTTTAATAACTTCGAATTAAAAATTGTTATTTAAAAAAATTGCTACTCCTCTAGAGTTTGTAGTGAAGGATGCAAAGTAACATTCAAAACCCCACAGTGTTCGAATGTTAATTTCTTTTACAGCATCAAAGTGTGTATCCTGAAGACAATATATGTTGTGTTTTTCTGATTTGAGAAAATTGAACACATCTATTCATTTTGACAGGTCCCCCAGCCCTTGGCAATTAACTGAAAGTATCTTTAGGGACCCCATGACAGTTTAAGTTTAAAATAAATGGTTTTACATCCAATATATAACAGTTGAGTTACAATGAATCTATGGGAAATGCATATACTACAATGGCTGTTAATTAACAAGAGTATACTTATAAACTGGTTTAACGCTTTACACAGATAACATGACATGTAATATTCACAACCACAATGTTTAATAGCCAGACATAAAAAGTGTATAGGGTTTCTATCAAAAAGGGAAAATAAGTTAAAAATTACTAAGTTTAGTTTCAGGATGCCTGCTAACATTTAATTTCTGTATCATCTTTTTTGCAATACACTTATGTTCTCAGAACATTTTTAAAAAAAAAGTACGAGTACCAAAATTGTATGACTCTAATGTACGATGCACCTTGCATTATAGAAAAAATAAGACTGTATATACTTAAGTGGTATTAATTACCAAGGTACTTTTGTCCTGTTATGTATTGGATTGATAGAGTTGCGGGGTCACAACATCATTGGTCTCAAGACATGTGTTGTGGCCTCTCAACTCTAGCAGCAATCCAATACAAACAAAGTACAAAGTCTCATAAGTACACATGTATTTTCATATAATGCACCGTATTAACAGGATTTAACAACATTGATATTTCGTTTTTATACCTCAGATTTAATTGTGTTTTTGTGAAACAACAATGATCATTATAAAATACATTTGGAAGACTGCATCTTTGGAAAATAAAAATATTCATGAGTAAATTATCGGAAAAGAAACATTGCGAGTTTCACATCAAAACATATTTAACTTGAGCAGAGTGATAAGAGATACGACTAAAATACTACATCAATACTTGAACATTAGATTGACTATACCAACATTGTCTGTTATAAATTAAAAGTTGTCAAAATAATAATGAAATCTCAACTGATTGAAGTTTCAATATTTTTGTGGAATAATTTACTAGTAGAATAGAACACCTATAAGATTTCTGCATGAATCCTACAAATATTCCATTCCACCTGTAAACCATCTCCACATCTACAACACTGGTGAAGGGTTTTTTTTTTTAAACATATACTACATTATTTATTATTTGAACTTCAGGGTTCTCAACAGTTTGTGAGGTCTAAGTTCTTCGCTTTCACAGTTACTCCCCTTTCTGTAGTCTGAATTGGATGTCATCATATGTACCAAACTTCAATTGCAGTCCTTCATTTGTCCTACCATATATTCCGCAGTTGTAATACCAGACCTGATCAATTTCCTGTGTATCGTTTAGCCTTTTTATCAAGTTCATGTTTCTTTGTGTCACATCGTCAACAAATTTGACAGTACCACTCAGTTTTTTCCTTTCCCTCATGATTTTACGTTTGACATCACTGTTAAATAATTTTACAATGACTGGAAATGGTCCTGGTTTTTTGGATGGAAATCGGTGTATAGCTACTACATCTCTGTCCTCCAACTCAACCCTTAAATCATTCTTGCAAGTTTCTATAAAATCCTTCCTGAGATCTTGTCTCTCCTTACGTGGAAAGTTCATAATTTTAATGTTATTCTTTCTAGAATACTGTTCGTTGTAATTACTGCTAACATCTGCTTGTTTAGCAATCCTTGTAGTTTCGATTGATTAACCGGTTTCAGCATGTTCAGAGAAGAAGCCTTTAAAAACTTTTTCCCATAGGGTCCTATGTTAAACTAAGTCCTGAGGTAGAGGCCATTTTGAATTACCAATTGCCATAAAAAACATAAACTTTATAGAGGACCATCCAAACAATATTGCTAGTAAGTTTTGTTTTGATTGGTTAAACGGTTTCAGAGAAGAAGCCCTTTTAAACTTTTTTCTCATAGGGTTGAATGTTAAACCAAGTCCTACGGTGGCGGCCATTTTGAATTTCCGATTGGGATAAAAAACATTAACTTTATAGAGGATCATCCAAACAATATTCCTAGTAAGTTTTGTTTCCATTGGTTGGCCGGTTTCAGAAAAGAAGCCTTTCAAACTTTTTACCATAGGGTCCTATGTTAAATTAAGTCCTGCGGTGGCAGTCATTTTGAATTTCCAATTGCCATAAAAAACACACACTTTATAGAGGACCATCCAAACAATATTGCTAGTAAGTTTTTGTTTCCATTGATTAACCGGTTTCAGAGAAGAAGCCTTTTAAAACTTTTTCCCATAGGGTTCTATGTTAAACTAAGTCCTGCGGTGGCGGCCATTTTGAATTTCCAATTCCCATCTAAAACACAAACTTTATAGAGGACCATCCAAACAATATTGCTAGTAAGTTTTGTTTTGATTGGTTAAACGGTTTCAGAGAAAAAGCCCTTTTTAACTTTTTTCCCATAGGGTCCTATGTTAAACTAAGTCTTGAGGTGGCGGCCATATTGGTTTACCAATTAAAATAAAAAACACAAACTTTGTAAAGGTCCATCCAATGAACATTATGGCCAAGTTTGGTTTCAGAGAAGAAGATTAAAATGTAAAAAGTTTACAGACGCCGCCAACGACGCCAACAGATGCAAAGTGATAACAATAGCTCACATGACCCTTTGGGTCAGGTGAGCTTAAAAGGGGTTAGTCCGGTGCATGGGACCCCCACTCCAAGTCTAAAAAAAGAGTTGGAAGGCACAGGATTCTACACTAGATATCAGTGAGATGATATCCATCTCTGGGCCCTGCTGAAGTCAAGGTCAAAGGGCATCAACCATGGTATGTGACACATCACCTTGATATTATCTACCCACATTCCAAATATCAAAAGCCTATCTCAAAAGATAAAAAAAATTACAGCCCGGACATGAATTTGTCATTCATAATCTTTAGATCCAAGTTCAAGGTAAAAGATCAACAACCATGGTAAGCAACGATTTACCTTGATATTATCTACCCACATTCCAAATTTCAAAAGCCTACCTCAAAAGATAAAGAAGTTACAGCCCAGACATTAATTTGTCATTCAGAAAGCATAATGTGAACTTAAGGTCAAAGTTCAAGATGAGCAACCTATATACAGTTGTATATATTATCATCCTAGCATGGTTGGTAACCTAATCTAAGAACTCAGCACATAGCCACTGGACCTTAAAATCTAGGTCAAGTTGTGTGCCATCTGTATGGTAACAGAAACCTCTGTATAAACTTATGTCATTCTATGCCTATTTGACTATTAAATTGAGGTGAAGGTCAAATGACACCATAATGATTGTCATATACTACTGATGAATACCCTAAATACCAAACTGTCATCCTACCATGGTTACTGAGGAACTACCCTTACCCAAAACTTGAATGTAGCCACTACACCTGAAATTAAGATCAGGGTCAGGTGACACCTACTAGTACTTGACTATTATGTGCTGTATCTCTCAGCAATCAATATATGAAATATCATTATCCTATTATGTATTGTTAATGAGGAACCAATCTAATAAAAAAAAACCTACACCATTAATTAGAGGTCAAGGTCATGTGACAGGAGACTGACTGAAAGTACGTATCTTAAGCTACAATCAAACCAAAACTAATGGACCTATAGATTAAGCTTGCAACAACATAAAGCAGAAGAAACCTAGTATGCATACAAATATGTGATGTTGACTGGCACACACTTGAGCTTATTATTTAAAATATTACTATTTTTGTCCTGTATGCCAAGATAACACCATATTAAAGCAACTTGGTGTTGACAACCTCTAAACCATGTATAGACATGATTGTCTTTGTGAGACTGATTTCATGAAGTTTATTATAAACTTCGAGATCCCAACCACTCTGCTACAAATTCGAAATATTTGTAAATATAAACAGCTTAACTTGATCACAATGACGTAAATCAAGATTTCAGAACTGAACTGAATTGCATGTACCGGTACTTGAATAAAAATTTTATAAAACAATTTTGCTGTCAATCTGTATGCAAAAAAAAAAAAACAAGTAAGAAACACTGTCATCATTGTACATATAAATGGCAATGACCTTGGTAGATTGTCTTAAGTTGTTTGTTACTGAAATCATGCAATATAAATCTTAGCAATGGTTATACAAACGTTGATTGAAGAAATCAAATTTAAGGTTTGTATTAGAAACATGATTGTAACAAAAATCATATTATTTTGCTTTTAAAAAAAGTTGGGTTTCCAGAGGAAAATTGAGTTTAGGCTAAATAATGTATTTTTTTAAAATAATAAATGTTGGCAAAATAAAGTGGTTTTACATGCACAAAAAATTAAGTTGGGCATAATTTGAATTTTTTTAATATACTAAATATACTAAATTTGGGTTAATTTATAAAGACTTTCTTCAAATTCATTATATTTGGTCTGCATAATAATTTTTTATTATTATTAAATTGCAGCTTCAAAATAAAAAACAAATAAACAAAAACAAACAAACAAACAAACAAATCATTGAAACTTCCTAGTAGTAGTATAAAATTATGACTGTTCACCTAGACACATTAACATCATCATTTGATTATATCAAAGTAGAACAAAAACAGTTTGTGTTCTGTTGCTACATTTATGGCCTCAAAACTAGATATTACATTACTAAAAGCTTTGATTTAAAGGTAGGAAGGCTTCAAATCGTCTACCTTTTCTATTTATTGCCTTGGCAGATTTGAAAAATTCAGTATGACAGCTTGTTCAAAGATTGTAAATGTTATCCAATAGAATTCCATAACATAAAATTTCACTGGAATGAACCATAGACAGAATATTGCTGACATAATTTATAACAACAATCACTCAATAATAATTCCATACCACTTTTAGAACTTAGATATTTGGAAAAAAATTTCGAATTTTAAAGAAAACAGTGTTACCAAAAATGAACCTGTGTTTATGTACTATGTAAATGATGAAACATATGGAAGTTTTTTCACTAAGTTTGTTGATCCAGGCTGCTTCGTACCATTATGCTTTGAGGTATCTAAGACTGAAAGTACTTACTAATTCTAAAATCTGACCAGACATAGTTACAACTAAAGGGAAAATGGAAACAGACAATTACAGGGGAAAGATTCTTATGGACTTGGGTAATTACCAACAATCATGATCACTGTAACCACCTTGAAAACACAAGACCTAGAACCAGGTAATCACAGTAAAACTGAAGATACTCCTACTTATCGCTATTTTGCTGTATTTTCCTTTAATCTTTATGTGTGGTATTATCCCATCTCATTCTACTAGCCTGAGATGGGCCCATCTCACTTGGCTGTCAAGACGTCGTTAAGTAAACACCATGACATTACAATGTTACAAACAGCGATAATCAGATTACTTATGGTTTTTGAAACTTGCTGCATTTTCTTATCGTCTCATCTCTGGGCTGTGGCCCTTCAAAGAGATATGTACGAGAAAAGCATCTTGTTTCAAAAAACGTAAATAATCTATAAATCATGCAAACCCAAACATATTCCAGCTCATAGCAACCAGATACAAACACAAGCATGTGGAACCCATCATCCTAAGCAGAAAAAGTATTCAAACATTGACCATAGTCTGTCAACACTAAAGACTGGAGTCCTCATCCAGGAAATTACAGTTTTTGATTATGACGACCAACCAACCTTCTGTCTGCATATGGAGCTCCCCCAGTAAAGTTTTGCAAATATGTGCTGAAGTTTTAATGACTTGTTTGTTTAATACATGTAATGTTTGGTATGCTTTACAATTTGTTATATGAAAGTATATTTTTGTTTACTTCATGCTGTTATTCAATCAAATATAGAAAAAATTGTTTGTTTGATATTTCTCCTTGTGCAATGGCAAGATGTTATTTATATATTGTATTTGATTTTTCACAGAAAAAAATAATTAACTAGAGGCTTCCAGGGGCCTGTATCAGACCTGCACCTGAAACCAAGCAACTCTTTTTATGCAGCTTTTCTTTACTATAAGGAATTTTCTGACTGAATCTACAATTTGTATTTGGTGACCTTAAAAATCTACAGTACAAGGAGCAATGATTAAATTTGCTTTGTAAGCTGAATTCAGATTGGTTCATTCAAATTGAGCAACCCAATTATATGAAATAACTTGTGTGACCTATGACCTACTCTTATGCCGTTAAAATTCAAATAAACATAAATGTTTTTTACCATTTAAATTGTCAAGCTTTATAGTTAACAAAAAACGATAATTATGGTTAGAAAAGTGATTTTTTTTTAAATCCACCCTACTGAAACCGACAACTTATGCATGTGTGAACTAAATTTATTAGAATTTTAACATGGCTTTGTTTATATAGCGAAAGCATGACGTCATATTAGAACTATTGGTAATCAAAAATTTAACTTTAAGTTGAACACTACAATACATGTATTCATGTCAAAAATTATATTACCTTCTTTTTTTAATGACATCAATTGATGATGGAATCATTAGTGATGAGAATAAAGGAGCTTTGTCTTGAGCCTTTCCATCTGTTTGTCCATAGGTCAAAGGATGCTGTCGTATTCTCGTCTCCAAATACAGAAATAATACTCTAGATCCTTCCAGACCAAATGTAAATAAGCCAACCACAAAACAAGCACCTACTAAACCTAAAGAAGTAATAATGGCAATTTTTAAAATAATTGTTAAATGATTCATTAAGCTCCAAACATCTTTTACTTAGGCTTCAAACTTGTTAGTCGGAGAATCCTCTGCTGTCCAATGCTTTTTTTAGAATTTGATTTGAGCTCCCATCAAATTCTAAACTAGAGGATCCCAGGAACCTGTATCGCTCAACTGAACCTGACAAATCTTCCTTTTTTATCTAGCTTTTCTTTCCTATAATGAACTGTCCAACACCTCTTCAAAAAGCGTTAATTTTGACATTTTAGGGGAATAACTCCCCTAAAGCATTGTCACCATATTTTAAATCTCATAAAGTTTTTGATGCTGAGGAAGGAGGCACACTTCAGATTTCTTGTATCTGTTATACTTTCTGAACTATAAGCCAAAAACTATCTTGATCGAACCCCCCCACCCCCTTCCCCATTTTACACCTGTACTATTTTAAGCCAATAGCCATGTCGGTCCTCAGCTGTTATGTCAATAATGATTTGCACAATTTTAGTAGAAAACATCCTAAAGATGATGTGTGCAAATGTTCAAAGCAGTCCTTTCATTGGTTTAAGAGAAGATTTTTTTTAAATCAAATTAAATTTATTAAAACAAAGTTCAAGGGGAATAACTCCTAAAAGGTTCATCAGACAATCTTGACCTTGAGTCATTTTTGTAGCTCTCATAGAGCTTAACAATTAAGCAATCCTAACTTTTTCTCTAGTTCTAATAATTTTCAACATTTTTGGGAAAAATGGAAAAAAGTAATAAATTTCGATGATTTAGGGGCAATAACCCATACAAGGGGTCGTCTTACAACTTCAACTCAATGAAGAGTTTTAATGAACTTTTAATGCTGAAGAAGGAATGTCTATTCCGTTTTCCTGTATCTGTTATATGTTTTGAACTATAAGCCAAAAACTGTATTTTGACCGGCCTTGTTCTATTTTTAGCCAAATAACAGTTGAAGGGGAATAACTCCTAAATGGTTCATCAGACAGTCTTGACCTTGAAGTCATTTTTGTAGCTCTCATAGAGATTACCAACTAAGCACAGCAGAAAAATTGCGACCTTTGGTAGGTAAACTTGCAATCTATGTCAATTAAGATTGGTGTCGAGGGCATCCTGCCTTCAGTGAATCTCAAACCCGCAATCTCAGTATTGATAGACATGTGATTAATAGTAGATGAACTACCTTAACCACTTGGTCACTGAGGCCCCCAACAAAAGGAGGAGGAAAGTAATCAAGGAAATGCTTGATTTAGATGTTTGTAACATTACTTTTTTGTAACAGTAGCATTTTTATGCTTCAAAACTTTCTATTGCTTTTATCAACTTGTATTGTGGAAGTTAATCTAACAAACAAAATTACTTGGTGAAATTCTATTTTTCACTAGAAAAAATATTTGAAGATTTATTCCCAAATTTCACAGTATTTAAAAACATTTGAATACATGTACAACTGTCATGTTAACCTTACCTCCAGTGCTCTGAATATTCAAATTTTCAAACAAAAAATCATAGATTTGATTTGACCAATCCAAATAGCTCTGCAAGATAAAATATTTCATTTATACATATGATGTTAGAACCATGCAAAAAATGTGTTTTTGTATATACTAGTATATGTGGATGAATGAAAAAAAACCATGTTTATGGTTTTTATTTACAATTGAAGCAGAAAAGAGAAGCAACTCTTAACTTTGTTCAGTTTTCAAATTTGTTTGATTTACCTCCATTATTATGAACAGAGCGTACTTGTACTTGTTTTTAGTAAAGAAGCTGAGTATGTTTGGCACGTAAGTCCACTTTGCTATTCTCAACAAAACAGAACAGAACAAACAGAAAAACTGACAGATAGATAGACACCCCTGTTCCGTCTTGCCTACATGCCACTGAATGGAATTTGATAAAACTGACAGAATTTAGATTTTTGATATTTGATGTTTCTCATAGCAAAAGATGGCCCTTTCTATTCTCCAAGAGAAAGTATTGTAATGAAGTAAGGTTATGAAACCACTTTATTTTTGCAGCATTTCAGCTTTTTTCAGAATGAAAATAAGTAAACAATAAATTTAGTCTTTTATAGGAATGTACTGAGATGCTCTGGTTGCCAAGCCCTGGAAAACCATTAAGGACCATATATACATGTACATGATTTTGTTATTTTGAAAGATTGTAATAGACCAACATAGTCTACTTATTCTTTATAATAGTTTCTGATACATGTAAATCTAAAGTACATAGTCCTTGGCTAGTAAAAATGGGCTTTAGTAAACATATAATAGCAAAGAAATATGCATGATATGATAACCTCAAAACTCACAATTTTGTCACAAAGCACCAAATAAATATTCCTGACAAGTTTGGTTCCAATTTGCCAAGTGGTCTTGCAGCTGATAATTACAACAAGGGATGCCAAGTGATGAGAATACCATAAAGGTCAGGTGAGCTACAAATTTGTATAACTCCCTCAAGTATTTTTACATAAAATTTTGGAATCTTAACTGAAAATCACAGTTTGAATAGATCAGTAGACATTCTAAAGAGTTTATCAGGAACCAGAGAACAATAAATGATATTTCCCTGAAAGAACATATAAATTACTGTTAATAAAAATGCATTCATTTAAAACCAAGCCACTGTGTATGTTTGATTATTACTTTTCATTTTTAATTTTATGTTAATGTCCTGTAACCAATCTGACAAATAATGATGAAGACATATAAGTTGTTATGAAATTTACTACATATAATCCAGACTAGAGATGTACATGTATCAAATGAAACAATTTTTGGCATGATTGTATATTGAACCATTTATTGCACCTGTGATTATGTAATAGTGTCAACAGGTAGATAATTTATTAATAAATAGGTAATGATTGTTTGGTGTCTTCAACCTATGCCAACATTTTAAAAATTTCTATTCAAGGAATGCCAACATGCAGAATACATTAGCTGTTTTAATAGTAATTAACCTATTAATTATAGGTAAATCACAAGCAAAATTATTGTAGGAGTTAATGACAATCCTCAATAATTATTAAATTTCAATTACACAAAGTTAACACTTTTCACTAGAAATTTGTATACTGAAACAGCAGTTACACGATGGACAGGTAACAGTAGAATAATTTGCTGATGCTGCCTCCTTCTTGTTGCATCTTGGTTAGGCTACTGACATTTCAATTTATATTGTATCTGTTATTTATGAAATTTCATAAAATTATGTATAAATATAATGTTTTATCTAATCTTTATTTAAGCTAGCAAAACTGCAAAAGACAAAAATATTTAAAAAAAAAAAATATTATTAAACAAAACAGAACAAAACCCTAAAAATGGATTCATTCTACCTATATACACCTGTAACACTAATTAACGAATTGTTTATAGAAGGGATTAAAATGTTTTACAACAATTCAATGTATGCCAACATTTGTTTCTTACCATTTTAGACCAAAATTAAAAATGTTGGCATAGGTTGAAGGAACCCATTGTTTATTGAATTTTGTCTTTTCAAAAGATACAGAAGCATAAAATAGAATGTTGTGGAAAAGAAAATCGGAAATTTGTTACAAGGAATAGATGTCTTCTTGGAAACTTTCAAAAAAATGTCCCCTAACAGTTTATGTACAGTAGTTAAATTATTGATCATAATTTACATTTCTGACACTTCTTAAAATTAAAGTGTGTGATACATGGAGTTTGACTGCATATTATGTACTTAGAAATAGTAGTGCATTATTGCTTAAATTTGTGTGCAGAGTCTTCATGACAAGATGTTAATATTTCTGAAATGGTGGTATATTTTGTGTCTTAGCAAAAGGGCATGGCCATGGGTGTTGCTAAAATTTACTGTCCATGGGTGTTGCTACAATTTACTGTATCATTATATATTGCCAGTAATTTGTCCTAAATTCTAGATAACATCATTTGTAACCCTGATAAATGCTTGGTGACATTTTTTGTTGTTGTAGCCTTAGGGTTAAGGGCATTGGGTGTTTACTATGTCCAAATAAGTTCTTGTTTTCATGTTTCTAATGTCAAGATACTGCCATCATATATTACCTACCATTGTTATGTCGTTTGTGTATTCCCTTTTTGTATATTACACAAACATAATGATTTTCTGTATTGGACAAAAGGAAGTTTTAGAACTTGACAGGTATATTCATCATTGCCATAGCCATATTATTATCATGTGACCTTCTCCATTTTAAATATCATGTGACTGTATTGTTTATTTATAAAAGGCTGTAATTGATTGGCTGTTTGTGCGTCGGAAGTTAATTTCATTGGTCAATTTTGAACCGGCTCGAAATTCAGAATTTAGAATGGGTGCAGATTCCAACATAAATTAGAACTTGATGTTTTTGATCAACTTTGTATGGATATGACAGAATAGACTTTTTTTAACATAGTAACCACTTAGTGATGACAGATTTACTTTCAAATCAGCTGTCTTCTCCCCAGATCGATGCTATTTGGAATTCTTTGGATGTGTATGGGGCAGAAAAAGTTGCAACTTCAACACCAAACGAAGGCACCGAAGGGACACGCCCACCTCGAAGAAAAAGCAGACGATCATGGTTCGAAAAGTCATCTACAAAATATGAAATTGCTGTCGAAAAGAAGGCGCCGTCAAAGAGTCGAAAAAAGAGTGACGTTGATGAAGAGATTTTGATGCTAACCCATTTCACAAATCCTCCGAAAATCAGCTTTGGAAAAGCAAAACCCGGAGTGCACAAGACTAGGACACTAATAATAAGAAATCCACATGAATATGCACAAAGTGTCAAAGTGGAGAAGTTTCCTCACAAGAAGAAATTTTATGTTGAACATTTAGAGTTCACTGTTGATGCAAAGGGAACGTTTCTTTTTGAAATATCATGGACCCCGGAAGAAGAAGGAAATGTTAGAGAGATGATCCTGTTTGTTGTTGATGATACTTACAGACTTCAGGGATTCGTTTTTGGTTCTGTAGAAGCTTCACCGAAAAAGAAGATAGCAGTGTGTATAATTTTAACTTTCTCATACATGTATTTATGCCAGCCTATGCACTGGCTGTAGTCCGAGAATTCTTTTCCGTCCAATGCTTTTTATTTTTATTATTGTTGTTGCGAGGGACGTCAGAGAGCTCTCCATAAGCAAACAGCGGATTTTGCAACACGGGTCTGAGTCCGCAAATTACATCGTGTCCAGATGTTAACATACATTTTTGCCCAGTTAGATTATAAATAATTCGCTTCTTTAGATATATTTCTCTATGAATATAATCATCATACCTTAAATCAAGATGATTTAAGTCCACTTCTAAGCTCATTTCCATCGATACCCTTACATTCTGACATTGCGCTTTAATTTTGAACAAAAAGTCACGTGACAACAAGCTTAAATTAGCTTGATTGGAGGTATGATGATTATATTCATAGAGAAAAATATCTTAAGAAGCGAATTATGTATTGTTTAACTGGACCAAAATGTTTTTTTGTCTCACGCAAGCAATGTAATTTTTCTGTTGTAAAATCAGTTTTGCTTGTGATGCATTAGCAAAACATATCAAACAAATATTTGCAAGGGGTAAACATATACAGTATATTGATTAAACATTAAACAATTACACTATTCAATTCATACATTTAGTCAGATTGTAGATTTTACATGTAAGGTTAAATCTAATTTGATTGTCAGTACATGTATGTTATAAAACTGTTGATACTAGTACATGTAATGATGTATATGGAAGCATATTTCATGTACACAATTGCTTCTCGTGTAAAGAAGTGACGATTACAATATGAGTCTAGAGTCTACATAAATATATAATTAAAAGATCTGTCTTGGTAGACAAAGTAGTTAAAAGGTACGTTGTTGTCGCATGAGATCTGCAAATCCCCAAAACATGTGTAATTTAAATCAGAATTAATGAATTAATTGATGATATACATATATATAATTGATAAACATACAGAAATAATACATGTTCCTGTATATGTAGGTTCTGTTCTGTGAACTTTCTAGATATATATATAGGTAAGCATGCTAGTCTAACACAAGAAGGCCAAGTCGGATTTAATTACATTGGATCTTCAAAAAGGGAGATACCTGACACCATAAATTCTCATTGTTACAGAATTTACATAATAAAATAGGGATGTTACAATTATGATGTAAAAAATTTGAAAATTTGTGCAAGTAAACATATGCATAGTACATTTACCACAGATTAAATAAATTTGTGTACAGATAAATAAACAGACAAATATTTCAGCTGGATAACAAATACTTTATAAAAATTCTTTTACAGAAAAGAAAAGGACTGCTGGCAACTAAAGTACAAAGGCCATTTTCTGTTCTTCATACCCAAAGTTTGGCAAACATCAAGAAATCGTACAGCCCTCAGAAAGGGGAGAAAAGACGTAGCAGTGGTAAAACAAAGCCTCATTCTGATGTTGAAAATGAACCACCAGCTAACATAATCATACCAGTACAAGAACCTGTTGATAAAGAAAATGACCCAAAAGATGAAAGACGAAAAAGTCATCGTCGATCAAACACCTACATAAAAATGCATGATTTAGATATGTCACCCATAGGTTTACCTCCAGGAACGGGGAAGAAAACAAATAGTGATGATATTTTACATAGTACAGTTAGATCTGATAATGAGGTCAATGTGTCACCACTGGAAGCCAAAGAAAACCTGGAAAATCTGTTACCTCAAACACCGGGAAATCAAAAGTTTGGAAATGTGCCAACAGAAACACAAGGATTTGTGTCCCCAAATAGTTTTCTTCATGAATCTCTATGTAAGAAAAATGAAACTTTAAATAATCAGCCAGGAGTGGATGAATGTAAGGAAAATAAAGATTCATTAAAAATGATGGATCTCAAACAAAAGAAATTTCTTAGCCCAGAAACATTTCTTAAAGATTTAAACACAACATTGGACCACAATGTCAAAGATATTTGTCCTATGACCAGTGTTCCAAGTCCAGACACAGTCTTAAATAAATCTATTCCCCATGACATTGTAGTTAAACAACTGGATACAGTAAAAACTGCTTTGCAGAAACAGAAACCAGTGCTAAATGAAAAGAACAGAAGCAGTAACATTACTTCCAGACAAATTGTAGAATCAGAACAGCCTGTCAAAAACAATATAAGACGTGAGACATACACAAAGAAAAGCACAGGCAGACGACAGTCTACAGTTAGTCAGACTTCAAGATATATGGGTCGCAGAGAGACATTTGTAAAACAAGAAAAGCAAGCTAATGTATTTGTTGAAGTCCCTAATTCATGTAGATCAAGCCCTCGACGTACAACTTTCACAGTCAAGCAACCACATAATAACAAACCAGACACAGTCAACTTTAGTAGATCAACCAAATCAAGAGAGTCAACACAAAATGACCACCTGCATTTTGAAAAGGATGTTGTTACAACAGAAACAGTTATTCAGAATGATGTTCAAACTGTCTCCACAATAAAATATACTGAAGTTATTGATACTTACACATGTACAACAGTTGATGATGAAAATAATGTGCCAACCCCTGAACGGTCATTGGCAATGACCCAACAGCACACAACAACATCAACAAAGACGGAAATATCTCAAACTGTTGACTCCAGCACTGTTACTAAGAATAGAACTTTGCCTACACCAGAACGATCTTATTGTGGTAAACAGCTATTTTCACCTCATACTGGACAAACTGTTCATAGTTCCAGTTTCAACAGTTGTGAAAATTCTTCATTTGGTTCACCACGGCGTTTGCCAGATAGCCCTTTAGCTGCAGTAGTAACAAGGCGAGTTTCTACAACCGTCACAAAACAAAGACCTTCTGATGCACTCATTGAACATGCGCAACGGCGTTTGTCAACCTGTCTTTTTGAACAAGAAGAAGAAGAGGATGATGACATGGAAGACGATTCATTAGAAGACAAACCGTTTGAAAAAAATTATATTTCAATTATTGAGGAAGAGGTAGTAGCAGAAAATGGTTTCACCCCATTAGTAAAGACCACAGAGTCAAAGCAGTGTTTTATGGAAGGTGAATTAGACACTCCAATGAGAGAAGCTGGATTTACTCAATTTAAAGTCCAACTAAAAAATAAGATTGATGCAGATGAAACAAATAATCACACCCAATACGAGCAAGTGATGAAAAGCAATGCAAATACCACTTTAGAGAACAAAGATCATTTAAGGTCATTAAAGAAATGTGCAACTATTGTTCATAATGGAATTGACTCTGCTTTAAAATGTAAAATATCTGGAAAAGAGACTGAAAATGGACACTGCAAACCAATTGTTTTTCAGTCTGAAAATGACTTGGAGGAAGCTTCTGACATTGGCAAACCTTTGAAAAATGTAAAAGCTGGAGTTGAAACAAGCATTGAAATTAACCAAAGAAATGAATACTGCAAACCCATTAGATTTCAATGTGAAAATGATATCGATACACCAATGAAGTCTGTAAATAGTGAAGAGAAATTTGATGAAAGTGAGCAGCACATAATTAAAGATAATATTCCTGATTTGCCTTTTAAAACATCCATCAAAACGAATCTTGATTATGATGCTGAATGCAAAAATGAACTTTTATCTAAACAAAAGAACTACGCTAATCAAAATCTAGACACACCATTGAGGCTCATTTCTGACAATGAAGATAATTTAATTCTTGAAACAACTGAAAACTTCAACATGAAAAGAAGGTCCATCTGGGAAAAGCCTTGCGATCTAAGTGTTACTTTTGATAACTTGGATACACCTTTAAGGGAGGCTCATTTTGTCCAAGATGTCATGGACATTTCTAGGAGACAGTCTCGACGCTCATTTTGGGAGAAATTGGACGAATCCAAGTCAACTCCTGTTCTCTTGAAGGGCATGAACAATTCAGGAAACACGAGTGAACCAAGTGGAGTAGATAGTCCTGCAGAAGTACCACAGACCAGTTCTCATGTCCAAGAATGTAATGCTGACAAAAATGCGAGTTTTCCTTCTACCCCACATCATCTGTTGCCCAAAAATCCCAATCCTGATAATTCTCGAAGATCAACACACATAGTTGAAAAACCAAAAGTCCTCAATTTAGATGATGCACAGAGGAAAAAACTATTTTCTGATGAGAAGCAAAAAATTGAAGATGCAGAAAAGATGTCTTTAAATGGTAATTTTAATGTCAACATTGCTGATGTCACAAAAAGCTTTATCGTACAGGTAGAAAATGAAAGTGACCATAGTAAAACTAACAATGCAGTGATAGAAAAATGTCAAACTTATGTTCCAATAAAGAATAATAATGATCATGTTATCTGTAATGTTCAGAAAAATACCGAAAAGAGTAATGGCTTTACAAAGATAAAAGAAAAACAAACCATCAAAGTTGAGGAAAACACATGTGCTGCTTCAAGTGGTTTATTTTTTATCTCTTGTTCTCATGCTAAGCCTATAGGACATACTGTCGAAACATATCCATCCACGAGACAACCTAATAAACCTGAGGTTACAAGTGTCAAAAAGACTAGTCCTAAGCGCCCTTTAAGTCAAGCAAGGATGTCCGAGAGAAAAAGACAAAAAACTGTACCTGTAAAAATTTCTGCTGAAGATGGTACTAAACCCCAGTCTGGATCTTCTGTAAAAGAAAACCTGGGAGACAACAAAAAAACACAGACATCTAGAACCAATAAACCTCTAAGTAGACAGACTGCAAATAAAGGTAATCTCATGTTGAGACATAAACAATACATGTATTTTTCTAATTTTATATGAAGACTGAAATGTAAATTTTGTGATGATGTACAATTTAAAATTATATTAATTAGTAAAATAAAATTGGAATTTGCTAGGTGCTTGCAGATTGCAACAAAGAAAAATATTATGACCAATTTTCATAATAAACAAAACGAGATAATTACTTAGAAAATTTTTTTGTTAGCTGTGCTTATCATATCTTGGATGATTTTTGTAATTCTTAAAGGGAAACTTCGCGAAAAAAGGAAAATTTGATATGTTATTCTTCAACTAAAAAGAAACACATTTGCCTCTGGATGTTTTATTATATTTTCAGTGGTTAAGTTTCTGCATGGAATTTATCGTGTAAAAAATGCACTTATGGAGATCCGCCATCTTGTCACCATCTCGTCACTAGATGGCGATACTAGACATCCAAGTACCTTAAAAGTCGTCGAATGATAATAACGCGAAAAGGTCAATAACAGAAGGTTGTACTATAAGACAAGGTTGTGGAAAGATTACGTTTCGTATTCCTGATCTATATATAAGCAAAAAACCAACTTTTTTAACAAGTAGTTAACCAATTTTAAGCTTCTCCTTAAGATTATTTCTACAGCAGCAACAACGGTAAACGGAAAGAAAGTCACAGGAAAAAGTCACAGTTTTGATAGAAAAAAAGTCCATAAATATTAATTAAATTGAAAATTATTGGTATTATTATTTTCAACTTAATCAAATTAAGCAACTTATTGAACGAAACTTTTGCGAAGTTGACTATTTAAGAAATAGCGGTTATTAAATGAATTTTTTTTAAATACTCTGGTTTTCGCGCATCAAAATTTTACTTCACGTTTAGTCACGTTTAGTACATTTATAATTATTATTATTGTTATTATTATAATTATTATTACTGGTAACATTTATTGTGCGTGTGCGTAACACAGTTTCCAAAATTTTACATGTTGCGTATATTTGAGTTAACGTGTAAGTTTTACGTTTCCTCTGACATCTAAAGGTATTCGAAATCTTATATACATCCTGTGTTCTGACACTTCGGTGTATTCAAATCATACCCGTCTTGGCAGGAGTGGGCGTGCCTTTCTCGAATTACATGATTAACCTTTAATCTGGTTAGCTTTGAAAAAGTCCGAATATTCATACTTCAAAGTCGGCGTCAAATGATCGGCGTCCAGGTACAACTGCCGTTTCAAGACGTGCAAAATTATCCACGGAATTTTATTTTATGTATAAAAATAATCATATAAATATATCTTTGATTACAATTATTATTTAGGTAAATTATATCTGAGTTAAATAAAGACAGGTTAAAATTTGTGTCTAAAAATACTTCTATTAAAACAAAGATCATTAAAACATTAAAACGTATTTGGTAATCTTATGTTGTCAGCCGGTCATTAGTCATCGCCACAGTTTATATATTCTTCAAGGAGCTAATGCAGAAAAACGTATATTTAAACTGGATTATTTATCATATTTACTGGATAATTACATTTATCACGTCACAAACGCAGTCACGTGATAAAATTCTGTCAATATGGCGACCCCCATACACAAAATTTTACCACCTTTAATCCACTCTAGAAGCGTAACGGTAAAGAATACAATAAAACATCAAAAGGCAATTATATTTCTTTTTATTTGAAGAGTAACATATCAAATTTTCATTTTTTCGCGAAGTTTCCCTTTAAACACTACAAATTATTACTTTTACTCATTAGTGGTTATATATATGTATGATATATGTAAGCACAAAAGATTTTATTGTCATAACATTATAGAACAAGTAATTTCTTTATAATTAACTTTATTTCCAGGCAGCACTGCCGTTCAGGGAAGAGTTACCGCTCCTGCTAAAGGCGTTGCCCAAGCTAAGCTACTGCTGATCAAGAAAACAAAAACAGGTGTGTTGAATGCTTCTATTTTAATTTTGGTCTCGGTTATTGAGAATATTGATGAAACACCAATATTTGGTTTAATTTTGTGTACTTTAAATGTGAAGTCTTTAACAAGGAATTAAGCAAGCAGTTCAAATGTGATAGTAAAATTCAGCAAAGAGGTTTTTTTATCTGATTGTTGGGACAATCACACAGTTTTCCATTAACTTAATCAAACTTTAAATAGTCATGTTAATAATTAATAATTTTACTAAATGAATATGTTCAAACTTATGCCTTATGCTACTTAGAACACTCAAATATTTAAGTGTAATCCCAAGTTTTTAAAAAACTATTTTTAAGGTTGGGCAATTCTAGTTTCCTCCTCCAGTAAAAACTTGACATCATATTAAAGCTAAAAAAATGCTGAAGGTGGGATTAAACCCCATTTGAATAAATAAACAGACTCAGTATTTTCAAAGACATACTAAAATCTAAGCTTGTGACTTTTCAAAATTTTTGTGTAATGGTGTTTCTTTCATCTCCAACAAGATCTTCATAATTCATGTTGACTTGTTTCTTTTCCAGTACTTCCAAAGCATCCTCTCCCTTTTGCTTCCAAGAACATGTACTATGACGAGCGATGGATGGAGAAACAGGAAAGAGGCTTTATACACTGGTTGAATTTTGTTTTAACCCCAGCAGATGAATATCAACAAACCAAAAAAGTCAAAGGTATGTATATTAAAACTAACTGGAATTAATATAGATTATATGTAGTAATAATCTAAGTAATATGTTATGAGGTTGAATAATAGACACATTTTTGCCGCTGAATATTTGAATATATAATTGCTAGTAGTTTATTGCGTATTGTCGTGCAATCGTTCCATTAGAGCAGCATAAATAATGTTAACTGTTTATTTGTGTGTGATTAATAGTCACCAGCTGCTGTACACAAACTTTACCCATGTCTACATGTACTTTGGAACTACTTATATGTATTTCATTAATGTGCTTATTGACCTTCATTGCGCCAATGTGTATAAAGTGTACAGGGCCCCGTTTCATAAAACATTTCAATTTTTGGAAACTGGAGCCTGTATACATGATTTAAAGTGAATTTTAAAGGAAAATTTAATAAAGAAAACATGAATTATGAGTTTGAGAGTAAATATGATATGATATATTGTAGGATAAGGACATTGGAAAAAGGTTAAACAGAGCCTTGCCTTTTCCCCTATTCTAAGCCTCAACCTTATATTGTGTTTATGTCCAGTCAATACACTAATATTTTTGCAATTGGTTATATTAGTGACCAATGATTTTCTATGATAAACAAAATAATGTTAGACCTATGGAAGTTTTTTTATAGAAATAATTTCCCTTATTGCTTTTTACTTTACCCTAATACCTAAAAATAATGTTGTCATCCTCGGTAACTGATTATAATACCTTTACACAATGTGATATTAAAAAAACCCATTTCAGTGGATGCTGGTAGTTTGTGTGTAGACAACGGAAGAAATAATGTCAAGTTAGCACCTACACGTGAGGTACTGTCGTTCAGAGCCTATGGTGAACATAAGAGATTGAACCAGCTGAGACGAGCTGCATGCAGATTGTTCCAGACACAGGAAGTTGTACATGTTGTACAGAAAGTAGAAGTGGAGGTCGAGAGTGGACGACTTTTTATCAGGAAAGACAGAAAAGTTCATGCCGATCTAGGTACATTGGAGTCTTTAAATCAAAATAATGCTACAATGAGCCAACTTTTTTATAATCTACAAAAGGGGTTGTTATCATTCAAGGAGCATAGCACTCTCTAACAAGTAACCCAATATGCAGTGATACTTGTAGGATTTTTATGGTGAGTCCTGGACTCATCCCTTTTGAAAATGGTAATTCCCAAAAAATTGTCTCGAGTCCCACATATCACAGACAATTTTGGAGTATGAACTAAGTGCAATCATTACTAGAAACATGCTTATGATCTCAAAACAACTCATGTTTGCCCCGTGCGGGATCCGGGTGGCTAAAAGAATAGACCGCAGTCGCGCTAGCTTGTCGTAAAAGGCGACTAAATAGCGCCCAGTACCCTGACCGGCGTGTCAGGCCGGTTTGCCTAAAGACCGACTGGGATGTGTGCCCCAGGTGGTTGAATGGGGTACCCCTGGCAAGCTGGGGTTGTCAGGCCATAATACGGAAAACCTGACCACAAACCATATTAGTGCACCGTGTTGGGAAAATGCCACGTTCCTCGCACGTTAAAGAACGCTGCTGTAGTATTCGCTATGAGTAGGGATTTCGATCCCGCTACAGGAGGCTAAATTGCCCGACCCTATCCATCCTCCCATTTACCAGTGGCAATCTAAAATCCGTTACCCCTATTTTTCCTTGTGTCCCATCCCATTTTCATTCATCATCATTTCATGTTCATTTTATCATTCATTTCATGTTCATCGCCTGAATATAGCTGAAATATTGCTGCTCGGGCGTTAAACACCATTAATCAATCAATCAACTCATGTTTTCTTTAGAAAATGATCTAATTGTTCCACATTGTATACCCAAGCCATTAGCTCATAAAAATAAATTAGAATAAGTTGTTCCTAATTTAAAACACTGTACAATCAGTTTCAAAGTGAAACAGAAAGGTTGAACTGACAACTACCTCAGTTAAGTCTAGTGTATATCAGATAACTAATCTAATGTTCATACTGAATAAATCTTGTACCAATCATGAGTTCTTACTTTTAAAAAATCATAAACTCTTTAAGAATGTGAGGTTCTGGCTGTGTATTGAAATGCCAAGTGTAGCTTCTGATACCACAAGTGTTTCCCCAATGCTTAATTATACCCCCACAAACTTATAGGAATCACCCTGTCTGTCTGTCCGTCTGGCCACATCCCTTGTAAGCTCTTCTCATCCTAAACCACTTGACAGATTTTGATGAAACTTTACATGAAGGAAGAACATCATTTGTAAATGTGCATGAAGAATTTTCGTAGCTGTCGGATATTATTCAGGGGAGATAATTGGACTTAGACTTTTTAAATATAGTATTCAGTGGGAGACCTCGTAAGCGCAACTCCTCTTAAACCGTTTGACAGATATTGATGAAACTTTACCTGAAGGAAGTACAACATATGTAGATGTGCATGAAGAATTTTGTTGCTGTCTGGTATTATTAAGGGGAGATAATTGGACTTGAAAGCGAAGCAGGGGGTATCCCTTTGTGAGCATGCTTACAGTCCACACTTGTTTTTTAATTATAAAGAGTGTCCATCAACACTTTTATTGTTTAATAAACATCCGAATTAAAGCATATTTGCTCCCATAGTCCTAAAAAAATCCTCTTTTTTTTAGTCCGTCCGTCTGAACTAACCGTGTCTGGGCTGTAACTTTTTTATCTTTTGAGGTAGGCTTTTGATATTTGGAATGTTGGTAGATAACATCAAGGCGATGTGTCACATACCGTGTTTGATAACCTTTGACCTTGAACTTTGACCTTAAGGTCACATTATTGCTTTCTGTATGACAAATTCATGTCCGGGCTGTAACTTTTTAAATCTTTTGAGATAGGCTTTTGATACTTGGAATGTGGGTAGATAATATTAAGGCGATGTGTCGCATTCCGTGGTTGTTGACCTTTGACCTTGTACTTTGACCATGAGGTCACATTATTGCTTTCTGAATTACAAATTCATGTCCGGACTGTAACTTTTTTATCTTTTGAGGTAGGCTTGTGGGTAGATAATATCAAGGCAATGTGTCGCATACAGTGGTTGATGTAACTTTTTTATCTTTTGAGATATGCTTTTGATATTTGGAATGTGTGTAGATAACGTCAAGGCGATGTGTTGCATACCATGGTTGATGACCTTTGATCTTGACCTCAAGGTCGGCGGGGCCTCAGACATGGGTACCATCTCACTGATATCTAGTTCATTTAAATCTTTGCATTATTTTAATAGTCCTTTAAAACAAGATGGCCGGTGTACAAACCATTCTCAAAAGTCTTCTTTTTTAATTTAAATCACTGCATTATTTTAACAGTTTTTTATACAAACCATCGTGAAATCCCTGTATTATTTTAATAGTACTTTAAATCTAGATGGCCTGTATGCACTTACTTAAAGAAATAGTTCAATGACAAGTATATTTATAATACCGGTTGGTGAGTACTTATGTAAATCTTTTAACCCACTGTCCTTGTTTTTTCAGTATGATCTGGTTTTTTAATGAAGCATCTGCTTGTTTGAAATGTTTGTATGTAAATATGAACCAAACACAAAAAAAAATTTGTTTAGACAATTAGTTTAAATATTTTGTAAGGACAGTCTGTTAAATGATTTTTACATACATATACATGTATTAAAATGTGTCCTCTTTGACTTGGTCAAATATCTTTCATATTAAAATTTTTTAGTACAATAAATTCTTATTATTTGATTGCAGGTCTGAAGCAGGCTATTCTAGATATGCTACTGTCATTCAACCCACTGTGGTTAAGAATAGGTTTGGAGGTAATTATTCAGTCAGCAATGCATCACATTAATTTTAAATTAATTAATGTACTATTTGCTAACAGTTGAATTTTTGTTTGTGTAAATTCTCCTATATTCCAATCAGTCTAATATTATTTTCTTTCCAAAATCCAGATTTCTATGTGATATTGTATTACTTCATTTATAACTGACAAAACTTTTACTTTTAGTGCTGTGAAAGTAAGCTTAACACACAAATCCTGTTCTTACCATTAAGGGGAGGCTATTAATCCACATCACATGATGTGGATTAATAGGCTCCCCTTAGCCCTAAAAATAACCCCAAGTATAAGTTTTATCATTTCCTCTTTTTCAGACAACATTTGGAGAGATGATAATGCTACAGAATAATGGTGATGTGATTGGTCTGTCTCGGTTTATTGTCACCAGACTACTGAGTAACCCAGACATTGCCAATGAATTTTCTCATCCCTCTGTGCCACATCTTTACAAGGATGGTAAGTGCCAGTGAATTTTTTCATCCCTCTGTGTCACACCTTTATAAAGATGGTAAATGCCAGTGAATTTTTTCATCCTTATGTGCTACACCTTTACAAAGATGGCGAGTGCCAATAAATTTTCTCAACCTTTGGTGCCACATCTTTACAAGAATGGTAAGTTTTATAACACCAAACTATTAGCAGAAGTGTGGACATAAATATATTTGCTTTGTATGTTACAAAAAATCTTGCTGACACTGACACCCAGGGCTCGCGTTGGAGGGCGACTCGGCAAAGAAGTCGCCTTATCGTGGTCCCACTTCGCCGTCGATCATCTTCAAAAGCGAAGTGAAGTCGCCCTTTCATTTTGTAGAATCGCCTAATGTTGCCTTTCAAATTTTATTCCCATTTTGGTTAGAAATCTTCATATTTTTGATACCGCGTCATGTTTATTATGTTTACCCGTCAAAGTTGAACTGGTACCCTTTTAATTTTTATTTGGTATATAAAGCGTAGGTTTACAATATAACCGAAAAGAATTTGTGAAAATTTCCGGAGCGGATATGAATTTGGTGCCGGAGATTGCAAATATACTACGCTGATAGTGGTGAAATGTGTTTTGCAATGATAGACACGTAGTAAAAATAGTATTTTGGCAGTTACTTAAAACAAATTTAAGTTAAATATGTTTAAATGCTTTTAATAGTGAATTTTACAATTTTACATAATATAGTATGTGTCACAATGATGTAATTTTCTTCTTCTAGTAGCTTCTAATAGTACTTCATTATAAATCAATCAAATTGTGTATCAATGACAAAGAAACATTTATTTTAATGAACAGTTTTGTGACAGTTGATTCTTTTTTTATTGTTATGTTTCATACATGTATTTTTGAAAATGTGTGAAATATGTATACTGAATAGTTAATCAAATCTTTGATACTTTATCCTCAATAAATTAAACTGCTAAAAAAAAACATAATAAAAATGCAAATGCCAACACTAATTTAAAAAAAAAAACAAAGTAAACAGGACGCGTTCGCGACATATACTGCAACTTCTACCTGTTTTCCACCCACTTCTCCCTGTTCTATCCTCACTTCTCCCTGTCAGCCACCCAAAAGAGAAGTGATTTCTCCCTATAATTTTGACCCAGCGTGAGCCCTGACACCCTCTAAATATTTACTGAAAAAGCAGCTTACACTGAATCAGTTGATAAAAAATACAACTTTAAGTACATGTAGACCTACGGTACAGGACAGGGCTGGCCTTCCAATGACTTCGCGTTGTGTGTTTCTTTGGATGTAGGAACACGTAATCGTTATACTGGTATACCAACACTGGCCGTTATTGACTAACTCAGTTCGTTTAACAAAATGTATTATCAGTAAAGCGTCAATACAGAACAATAAAGTTAATTTAACAATAAAAGGTTGCCAAATCCAAAGTATAATTTCAACAGTTTTCATAACAGGGTTTAAGAGCAGGCTGAAGAGGGTTGGAAATTGAGCTGCTTATATAGACCCAGTAAAAATACGACGCAATTTCCATCACTTGCAGCCAGGTCATACGAGGTTACAGTCGCAGAGACACAATGTCTGGCTCTGCACCTGCAGTCTTGAATACACAAAAGCAATTAACTATTTTGAAAAATAAAACAATAAGAAATGTGACAAAAACATATCACTAACACTACCATAGTTGACCCATGTTACATTGTTTGTCAATCAATTGAATCGTGGTGCAAACACCCTCACCCAATATGGTAACAGCACTGATTGTACCTTACAGACCGACCACGATCGCTGGTTGACATTATTTATATTACAGATAGTTTTGGAATTAAAACTTGTCAATAAAGCTCTAATTAGATAATTTCTTCAAAACACTATCAAGCCAGAGTACAAACTTTTAACGCAATGCACTTTAAAGATAAACTTCATACAATTACAGATAAAATATGTTAAAATAGTTAAATACATGTTTTAAAATAATTAATGTATCATTTTAGGATATGCCGAGGCTATATCTAGGCATTTGTTGAAGAAGTTTTTGATACTGGTTTACTTCCTGGATCATGCTAAGTCAAATAGACTAGTTCCTCAAGATCCATGTCTGTTCTGTAAAGATGTAGAGTTTAAGGTATGTAGATATTTTTGGGATAGATAAGTAGTTCCTTATATGAATACTTTTGATTTCACCGCCCATAATGTAAACCATAATATTGCTGCAAAAATTTCTGCAAGAAGCATAAAAATTGATAACAGCTTCAGAACAATCTGATTTCGACTTGGAGCTGTTTCAGGAAATAATCGAATTATTTATGCAGAAAAAAATCTGTTCGTTATTACAATATTTTGAATGATATTATAGATTATATTTAAAACATTTGTAAACTTGAGTTTTTTGTTTAATGTTTAGGTAATGTGGACACTACCTATATTTACAATAAATACATAGTTCTGAAAAACAAAAAGGAGGGCACAAAAGAACACCAGTATTAATCAGGGGTACTGTGAAGCCTCTCTCAACTGGACACTGAAAAAGGGGTTTTTCTTCAAATTGGTCATTGTTAAAAGTCCCGCCTAATACCCATCAGTCATAGTGAATTATCTTCACAAAACTGGCTACCTTTGCAAACCGGACATGGGAATTTTTCTAAAGTTTTGCTTTAATTAACCTGCCACCTCTGTAAACTGGCCATTTATCTTGGTTCCAGTGGCAACTGATTTACAGCAGTTTCACTGTACTACTATCAGAATTGAAGATGTTTTTGAAATATTAGAATCAGATAAGTGTTTAAAAATTCAAACATTTTATTACCTACACCTAAATATTAAAAAAACCAAACTGTCTTACCTCACCAAGTTATGATTTTCCCATAAGTCTTTTTTTATAGATAGCATCAAACAATTTTTATGGCCTTTTTTGTTTTTTACAGACATGCAAAACCATGCTGGTAGAATTTTCAAGAGATTATTTAGCAGGTGAAGGTGATATAACCCGCCACCTTGGTTACCTTGGTTACCAAATAAAGCATACACAGACAGCTATGGATGAATTTGATTATGCAGTTACAAATCTAGCAACTGATCTCAAAGATGGAATCAGACTGGCGTAGGTTTCTAATATTCAGATATATATTGTAGTTTTCCTGTATTATTTGTCAGGTGTACACAAATTATATGAACATGTTATGTCACCATCTGATAAAAGCATTTAAATGGTCACATTAGTTTTGTATATTTAATTAAAATATTCAGCTATCCTCCTTGTAATTATTATTCAACGATGTCATTAATTCCAAATTTTTAACTAGCTGTAAGTGTACTTTTTTAGTAATATATATTCAGAAATTCATTTTTATTATCTACAACAATGAATGGGTGTCCAACCAGAATTTTAATTTAAATTTCAGGCACATCTGACAATATTGAGGCCATCTTACATCTAAGACTAATGCACTAAGTTACACATTAATAGAAAGCCCATATATTTTTATACCCCCTGCAAACTAGTTTGGGGGGTATATAGGAATCACCCTGTCTGTCTGTCTGTCCACATCCCTTGTAAGCGCTTCTCCTCCTAAACCGCTTGACAGATTTTGATGAAACTTTACATGAAGGAAGTACATGTACATCATATGTAGATGTGCATGAAGAATTTTCGTCGCAGTCGGATATTATTCAGGGGAGATTAATTGGACTTGAAGCGAAGCGGGGGTAATCCCTTTGTGAGCTTGCTCGCAGTCCACACTTGTTAGTTTTGATATTTGTTTTAAAAAAATACAAAAGTATACAAACATTCCCATATGATTAGTAACCGTGGGAAGAGGAAAGATTCATAAAGAATACACCACAGGAATATTTTTTTTGTTAAGGGGAGATAATTCAGTAATCATTGCTACTAAGCATTGCAAAATGTAACACACAAATTGTTCGTTTGCTTTCATGAGCAGGCAGTTTGGAAAAAAGGCAATTTACATTTTTAATCGTAAACCAGTTCAGAACCAGGTAGCAACCAGTGATCAAAATGTCGAAATCGGGTAAAAGAAAGGCTTTTACATTTTTTACACTAAATTAATATGGAAAGCCAGTTTAATCAGTTGTAGGTTGTCATGACAGTAATTGGATTTATTACAAAGAATAAGATTGAAATTATTCAACGAGGCAAGAATCTTACCAATATAAATTAAAAAGTAATTAGTAACCTGGAAAAACTCCCACAGAAAAAATCTGGATATTTGCAAACAAAATGTAATTTTAATAAACTACCAGGTGGAACCAGAACCAACAATCAAAGTAATAATGCAAATGAAACAAGCAAAAAAATTAACTTTTAAGAAGGCTTTGATCCTTTATGAAACCTTTTAAAAAATTCTAACATAAAAGCCACATAAAAGTTTTTATACTTCGAAGGAGAGGGAGGTATACTGTTTTACCCTTGTCTCTCTGTTTGTTCATTCGTTCGTTCATCCATCCGTAATTACAATTCCTGTTGTGGTTTTCTAAGCACCTGTAGGATGCAGAATCCTTATATTTTGCATATTGTTTTTACCTATAGTACCGTATGGTGTATAGTGACAAGACCACTTATGACTCAGGTGGGGTGGTTTTATAAAAGGGGGGACTACTGTACAAATTTGTGTAGGAGTAGGTAAAAAAATGTTTGGTTTTATATAATCACAGTCATTGTATCTTATTTATTACAGACGAGTGATGGAAATCTTGAGCAATGACCATTCATGGACGAAGAGAATGCGAGCACCTGCCATCAGCCGTCTGCAGAAGATTCACAATATGGACCTTGTATTCCAAATACTGGCCAAACAAGGAATTCAAGTTGATCAGAAAGGTAGCTTATTTTAAGACTATCACGATAGTCAATAATGTTTTGTTTGTTTCAACCAAATTCATGCATGAGCATTGTCACTAAATGAATAAACACATTTATTAGAAACTGTAAAGCTTTACTTTACTGAAAATGTATTGAGGCAGCCAGATTGAGAATAGTGTTATGGAATGTGGAAAAGAGTGGATATGAACTCTAATCCCGACATTGGTTGCAGATATAATACTGAAAATATAAGTGTCCTTTTTTAATCATGCCAATCATATTTAATTATTATTTACTATGAAATAAGAAATATTGCTACAGATTTCCCCAAAAATAACTTACGTAAAATGTTCATAGGTAAGTTCTTTTACAGGCTGTCAGGTGACCTCTAGAGACATTGTGGATGGGCACAGAGAGAAAACACTAAAGTTCTTATGGACTCTGATCGTACAATATCAGGTTTGTTAAATTTGTCCAGTTTTCGCAACAACCACTTACAAATTGACATCACTGTTTATGCTTGAAAGATGTTTCATTATATTACATTATAAATGTCATGTATAAGAGTTTGATGTTAAAATTTTATCATATGGATTGCTTAGTTTATACTTGAATAGACTAAAGAAAAACTCTACCCTAGATCAAATTGTTACCATAGCACTGTATTAAAATAGAAAAGAAACTCATTTTGTTACCAAATAGGCCTGAATTATGTGTGGAATACAGATAAATCTTATTGACCTTTCTTCATAATCTTGTTTGGGATATACTTCTTTTCACAGTAAACAAAGTATGCTTTCAAATAGTAATATTTATCAACAAATAGAAATTTTAAAAAAATATGCACACATTTTTTCATTGGGTATATGGGCACAGTTAGGTAAAATTAAAAAAACAAAATATGCAAGCTCTCCATGTACTTTTTAATGAAATAGATCTATACTTTGCAGGGTTCAACATTAACTTTTTCATGCAGTTGTCCCATCGGGCAAGTTGAGTAACAAATTTACTTGTCCGAATCAAAAACATGCTTGTCCGAAAAAAATGTCCGTGTCAAAAGTGCAAAATATCTAATAATTCGGGAAAAGAATAATAACACCAAATACCTTTCATTTCAATTTTTATTCCACACAAAACATTAAAGGCAAATAGCAGGTTAACACAATCCAGTTGTTTTTTTATTTCTGTTTTCATTCAACAAATTTGATCTTTTGATCACGTACCGCAATACACATCCCTGTCAAAAACAGAAGTCCTAAAATAGATACAGATCGCTCATTGGTTGGTTTAATTATAGCTGTATTCGGTCACGTTGTCATTGCATGATCCGTAGCTGTTAGATAGTAGACTCTAGAGGCACCTCGAACATAGAATTTTTATGATTGGATGATCTAATCTCGAATCGACCAATCGCGCAATAGACGTTCTACAATTAGATGATGGAAATTTTTTGTTTAGAAATAGAGGAATAATGATATCGGAATTGATGTGTTTTATTTTAAGCAAATGAATAACACGATTGAAGAAATTTAAATTGTGTCACAGCGACATTAGGCCACATTTTTCACTTGCCCGATCGGACAAGCTTAGCACAACTTTTACTTGTCCGAACTTTCGTTTCACTTGCCCCGGGCAATCGGACAACCGTTAATGTCGAACGCTGCTTTGTAAAAGGATATTAATTTGTAATGAACAGTAAATTGAATTTGAAATATACAGTGTATTATATTCTTTTTGGTCACTGAAATCATCTGTTAAAAGTGGCCATTTTTGTTTTCGACATCACCAGTGATTTTGTTTCATTTAGGTTAGTCTTTTGCTAAATAAAGAGCAGCTAAAAGACGAGATCAGGATTCTGGAGAGGAGTTTGAAAGTGAAAAACCAGCTGTCAGCGTTGCAGAGGTTTGAACAGATTATTAGTCAGAGGAAAAGAGAATCAGTGGACCCAGATTTATTTTCACAAAATGAAGTTGTGCAGCTCCTATTGAAATGGTGTCGAGTTGTGTGTGCATTCTATCAGATTAAGGTATGTCACAAACTCAAATTTTTTAACACTCATCGAGCTTGGCATAATATATCATCATCATACAATCTTTAAATATGTCGAAAGAAAATGTAACATTTTGATAACTGACAACTTTCTATACCATTCATATCTAATTAGTAATTCTGTAGGTTTGTCCTTCATATTGGTTCACATTACACACATATATTTTGTGTGGTTGATATGTATATATTTTCGTTAGAATGAATTTCCTTTTATCCATCCTTACTTTTGCATGTTTTGGGTAATTTTATTTGTAGCTTTTGAACTGTTCTATTTTTAATTTCTGGTGTAGTTGTTACATTGAGTCTGTTTACTATATAAATAATGTCTAACTGTAATACATGCTGTGTATTAAAAGTTAAATCGTTGTCAGAAATGCAATCAGGTTGTATTTTTATTATTTGTCTTCTTTTACAAATTGTAGTGGACTTTATCTGGTCCTTCCTTAATATGCCAAGTCATAGAAACTTGCAGCAGATTGTTTTGTATTGTACTTGTCATACTTACTGTGATATGAAATCAAAAATCTTTTTGATAATATTCATTTACATACTTAATTTATGGTTTGTGTTACACAACTTGAGAAAGGGTATTTGCCAAAAAAACATCAGAAAAAACACAGCATTTTACTTTATATTTTGTGTTTGTCTCATCCATTGACCATTGACCATTTATCATTAAATAGAACAATTCTGTAGTCCCCCTCTTATAAGACCACCCCATCTGAGTCATGAAAGTGGTCTTAGATTTGGGGTGGTCTCTCTTCAAGCAATACAGTTTAGAAAGCTTTGTCGTTTGATTAGAAGCCAGAACAATGAAGTGATCAAGAATCACGCAAATTAATATTTTATGAATTTTTTTATGTCGTGGGGCATTAAGTTTTACTCATTTCCATCTGTCTGTACGAATTTCTGTCAAGCTTTTCTCAGAAACTGTAAATGAGAACAATTTGAAATTTGGCAGGGTGGTATCACAATTTGTACGTACTTACGTCTGTCTGTCAGTGCGAATTTCCTTCAAGCTTTTCTCAGAAACCGTACAATAGAACAATTTGAAATTTGGCAGTGTGGTTCAGTATCACAAGTTGTACTTCCTAAGTGACTTGTAGACCTGTCAAACAACTACTTCTTGTTTGGGACTTCATTTAGCTGGGGCATCTGTGTCCCATGGACACATTCTTCAATTTTTTTATATCAAACTATGAATAAAAAAAAAAACTTGTTGGTATCTGTTAAAATAACACAATTTGCTGTTCCATTTTATTTCCATTAGCTTCCATTATCTGCTCAGGTTCTAATTTGTGGTTCATTAAGATTCCGTTAAGTTTGCAGATATTCAGTATTTTTTCTGTTGCAAGTTTGTTAAGGACATCGGCGATCTTGAACTGGTTACGAACTGGCTTACAATTACAAATGCAAATCTCAAATCGGGTGGTTGCTCGGGAGGGGACTACTGTACGTATTATACTATTTGAAAATATGTGCTAAACAAGTATATAAACTACAAAATTTATACTCCTTCAACTGACAAATTTATAACTTGATTTCATGTACTGTACTTTATGTCATAGTTGCTTGTTATCCTATCTAGCTGCTACATGTAAGTATATTTGTGGCTGCAAGACATATTTATAAATTTTGTTTGTTTAAACTTGCAGGTAGAAAACTTCACAGTATCATTTGGAGATGGGCGTGTTCTGTGTCATCTGATACACCATTACCACCCATCACTGTTACCAAGGGAGATAATACACTTACAGACCATGATGACCTTGTCCGACAATACAGAGAGTAATCAGTCACAAGACAATAGTCTTTCTGGGAGTTTTGATCAACCTCCTTTTGCAGCTGGTAATGACTTTTAACATAAACTTAAGTAAAGTACTTCCCTACAGTTATTGACTTTGCAGTAGGTTATAGTAAAGTATTATTGTATGGGTATTTTAATACAGGCCCAGTTATACATCCAAGGTGTGTAATAAAGGACAAAGGCAATGAACAACTCAATAACGTGCACCAGAGAGCCATTATTACAGATAACAATACATTATATTTATGAACCAATCACAGTAATGGAGTAGGAAACTGGTTCTTTTAATATTGTGTGTCATAAATAGTGTAGCCTAGACAGTTTACTATTTCGGATCGTATAGGTTTGGATGTTTGGCAGGTCTAGCCCTAACAAAAAAGCTATTAGAGTTAACCGGGTGTCAACAGAGAGCACTCAAGTGGTCTTATACCACATGGGGTCCAATATTGCTTCTTTACCTTTTGGTTATAAACTGTATCGTCTTCAAAATAATCATGGATTGACACAAATGTCACTTCATAGTAAAAAAAAGGAAAAATACAAGGACTTGAAGAATTGTGATAAAAACACTCATTAGTAACTTTGCAGCAGCAAACATACATAAAAAAGAATTTTGTGGGTTCTTTTCTACACTACAAACCAAGAAAAGGACCATTTCCAGTCTCTTGACACATTTAAAAAAAAATATTTTGATTATGGTGAACATGTGTTTTTTATTTTTTAATGTGGACACTATGATATAGCTGAAAAATGGCTGAAAGTGGTGTTTCATTCAAACAAACAAACAAACAATCTCTTTGATATGAAATTCAATACAGATGGATCTAAAAATAGTGGTCTTATAAGACAAGTGTTTGCCTAATACAGGTGTTTGTCTAATCTGGTTTGACTGGACAATATTATAAATATGGTGAGTATTTGTAGAGGAAAAAAAAATACTGTTAAAAACTTGTTTCAGTACAAGAAGACTGTGAATTGTTTGAACAATTGTTGGCAAATGAAAAAGAGAACTTCAGAGTCCTGTATGAAAAAGTAAGTAATACATGATATTTATTTGGAATTGGCCGGTTTTGAGAGTATTCTTGAGATGGCTTTGTAAAAAGTTTTAAAAATAATGTAGAAAATACAGAAAAATTTAACACTCTATTTTATTATATCTGTATGGAAGCCATGACAATTGGCCATTGTTTCATGTATTTTGTTTGTTTGTTATTATTGTAAACAAGTTTCATTTCACATTAAATTTTAGCATCTATTTGTTAAATAAACACACTATGTCCTTGTGGGGCCTTATTTTCGTAATACATACATTAAAGTCTGTTCCTTATTTTTCTGCATTTATTAGAATTGCAGGAATCGTCATGCTACTATAAGATGAAATTCTGTTGACATGACTGCTATTTGTTGCTAAAGTTTTATATTTTGTCTGTTTACATTGTCAGATTTAGGAAGGATAATCTGCTATCATGAGCTGATGTTTTAATCTATATGTAGGTGTCAGAATTGGGTGGGATTCCCCTGATGTTGCGATCCGCTGATATGTCTAACACAATACCAGATGAGAAGGTTGTGGTGACTTATGTGTCCTATCTGTGTGCCAGGCTGTTAGATATTAGACAGGAGTCCAGAGCTGCCAGAGTGATACAGCTAGCATGGAGACGACATCATCTGAAAAAAATCCAACAAGATTATTTGGTATAAAATTTTTCCATCAAAATGATGTTACCTTATAAATGTGTAATACAAAATGCCCCTCAAAATAACACATTTACTTGAATTAAAGATTTGTAATACTTCTGATCTTGAAGAGAATTAGGGTGAGACTAGTTCTTTTTTGCTGTCCTTGTTAATATTACTTTTAATATTGTAATGTATTTCACTGAAAATATATCAACAATAACACAGCTTAATAGTTGCCATTTGTTTAATATAGCATAAACTTACAATTTTTGGAAAATAAGTTTCTTATCACCAAACAATGATAGGCCTTTGTTAGTTGTCACACACAGCAACCTCAATTTCACGGCCATGTGGCTGCTTTAAATTGTCTAGATTTGGTCAGTTCCTCTGTTTATCATGGTAAGTAAAATGACATAAGTTGGCATATAGGTTGCTATGTGGTCATTTTGGTAGGTTTTACCAATGTCAATCTAAATTTTACGTCCAAGTGGCTACATAAATTCTTTACTGATGTGGAAGGCAGCCGATACATGTTTGGTGTTCACACTTGTTTACATTGTGCACAAAACTGACCAATAATTATATAATTCTAATTATATGCAGGTGAAACAGAAAGCTGTGGTAGTATTGCAGAGGGCTGTTAAAGGTTTTCTGCAAAAAAGAAGACATAAGAGATGGGAAAAGGCTGTGGTGAAGATACAGACAGTGTGGCGAGTGCATAGAGCTAAGAAGATGCTAATTCAGCTGAAGTGGAAAAGAGATAATGAGAAAAAAATACAAGCTGCCTCAATCATTAAGGTAAGCTGTCTCAGACATTAAGGTAAGCTGCCTCAATCATTAAGGTAAGCTGTCTCAGACATTAAGGTAAGCTGCCTCAATCATTAAGGTAAGCTGTCTCAGACATTCAACAAAGCCTTTATCATTCAGGAACACAACATGTGTATTGTATTGAAACAGCTCACCAAGTATGCAGCTAACCATTTTATTTTAACAACAGTATATGAGTAGATTATCAGATTTCTTCAATGGAGATGGATAATTTTAAGTCAGAGCCATAAAATTTCACATTTAACTATCAAGATAGGACAAATCCAGTAGTCTTAGTATACTAATCTAATATTTTGTTTCTCTTATTTTAATTTGTACTAAATTTGTGAAATCAAATAATAATTCTCCAAATACCTATTTTATGGTCAAATGGTAAATCTAAATGGAAGTTGTTTTGTTTATGACATCATTATTTTTTTTTATAATTTTTTTTTTAAACCAATTAAAAGGAAGAACACTGTTCAAGATGTTTTATTATTAAGTAAAAATTTAAGGAACAATAATTATAATGTCCACAAAAAAACACTGCTCTTGGTGCTGCAATATTCTATATTCTACAACAACACAATAATCTTATTATAACAATGAAGTAATAAGCATACTATGTAAAACAATTTATTAGTGTAATTGTATACAATGCAATCCATAATTCAACAAAAAGAGCTAGTAGGGGAAAAGGGGTGTGGAGGTGGAAATGGGGTCAAGCTGCACTGAACACAGAGCGTTAAATGTTAAATGACAAGAAATTTGTGAACATAGATGTTTTTCCCACTAAAAATGGCTAGCTCTAAATGCAACTTTAAACCAAATCATCATAATACATAAAGGTCTGCTAGTAATAAGCATTTAAAGGTAAACACCATACATGAGATATAAACACGTGTTTAAGCTAAATTTAGCTGAATACATTTTGCTTCAAATTTGTTTTTCAGAGGTACCTGTTAGCATGCAGAGATAGAAGATCTTATTTAAGAAAAATAAAATCCATCATACGTATCCAAGCAGCCATTAGAAGCTACATTGTACAACAGAAATACAAAAGAATAATCAAGTCTGTAAGACTTATCCAATCAAAATACAGAGCCCACAAACTAGGAAAGATGTCTAGGTTAGAATATTTGAAGAAAAAAATAGCTGCCATCAAAATCCAGTCATTCATTAGAATGTTTAATGCAAAGAAATGTTGTATTAGAGAAAAAGCTGCAGTTGTGATACAAACTATGTGGAGGATGTACGTTTGCCAGAAACTTTTCAAGAAATGTAAATTGTCTGCTGTTCAAATTCAAGCATGGTATAGAATGAAGCGTAGTAGGAAAAATTTTGGACAGCTAAAGGCAGCAACTTTAACCCTACAGAGACATTGTTCAGCATATCTTTTAATGAAGAAAGAAAGACAGAAGTACCAAGAAGTTAAAGGTAGATGCATTAAACTTCAAAAATGGTGGAGATCAGCTATTCAAATGAAAAGACTGAAACAAAACATGGCTGCCTTAAAAATTCAGAAATCTTTTAAAGGTTATGTTGCTAGGAAACAGTACATAGCAACAAAAAACTGTACAATTAAGGTACAGGCAATGGTTAGGACCTGTCTAGCTCAAAGACAATACAGAAAACAAAAGGCAGCGGCCATCATTATTCAGACTTGGTATAGAAGACATCTTATGGTTGTCAGTTGTCAGGAACAGTTCAGACAACAGAGATCTAACATAATACTTGTTCAGGCCTGTGTTAGACGATGGAAGTGCATGAAAGATTACAAAAGAGTAAGACAAGCAACAATACGGATTCAGTCACACATTAAAACTTTGGTAGCTGTCAATCATTTCCAGCAGATGAAGAAAGCTGTTGCTGTCATTCAAAAGTTTTATCGAGCTAAAGTAGCCATGATTAAAGATAAAAAAGCATATGAAAATTTGAAGATGGCTTCTTTAACCATACAGTCATATTGGAGAGGGTCAAGAGTTAGACAGAATGTAAGGAAAATGCACAAAGCTGCAACAGTCATTCAAACCAGGTTCAAAGGTCAAATTGCTAGGGATTATTATCTCTGCTTGAGAGAACTAGTGATAAAATGTCAACAAGTATGGAGAGCCAAATTACAAAAGAGACTAGAAAGAAAAGAGTTTCTTCAAAAAGAGAGAGCTGTAGTACTCATACAGTCTACATTTCGATGTCATTTAGATAGAAAGAGATATCAAAGAATACTTTTTTGCAGTACAAAAATTCAATCTCGTGTCAGAGGATACCAGCAGAGGAAAAGATTTGAGAAGACAAAAAATGCTGTTCTGCTTTGTCAAAGACACTACCGTGCATTGGTTCAAGGAAGAAATATTCGTACACATTATAATTTAATGAGGGGGGCAGCTATTACCATTCAAGCTTTCTATCGAGGATTCAGGGTTAGGAAGATGTTTAGGAAATTAAATTCAGCAGCTGTTGCAATCCAGTCAACATTCAGAATGATGTCAACAAGAAAGAAATTTTTGTTAATCAAAAAGAATGTTGAATCATGTCAAAGATTATATAGAGCTAAGATCAAAGGGCAGAAGGTAAGATCTGACTATTTGAATATGAGAAATGCAGCAATTATAATTCAATGCAACTTCAGATGTTTTAAAGTTCAGAAAGAGTTGAAGAAACAGAACGATGCTGCAACAAAAATACAGTCTGTCTTTAAAGGATATAAAGGAAAGAATAACTATCAGAAACTAAAGACAGCTGTAAGCAAATGTCAAGAAATGTACAGGTCAAAGGTTATTGGACAGAAGAAGAGACAGGAGTATCTGTTAAAAAAAGTGGCTGCTTTAACAATTCAAAAAAGTTTCAGAATATACAAAATAAAACAGGAAGTAAAACGAACAAATAATGCAGCACAGAAAATTCAAGCCTATTTTAGAGGCTACAGACAAAGAAAGGCATTTTTGAAACTGAAGGAAGCAGTTGTGAAATGTCAGAATTTGTACCGTCACAAAATAGTAGGAAAACTTTGCCGGCAACGATATTTGATATCAAAAGGTGCTATAATTACAATTCAAGCTGGTTACAAAGGGTGGAAAACTAGGCTAGAAGTCAAGAGGTTCCATAAAGCTGCAGTATTGATTCAGTCCGCCTTCAGAGGGTACATTCATCGCAGAAGGTTTACGAGCATAAAACAAGCAGTAATATCTTGTCAGAGGGTATATAGAGCATACAGACAGGGATCTCTTGTAAGGAGAGAATTCTTGATACAGAAAGGAGCCGCTTTAACAATAGAAGACTGGTATTGTAGTTGCATGGTTCGACGTAAGGAAAAGAAAAGGCAAAAGGCTGCTATTGTTATACAGAGTTGGTATAAAGGGTACAAAGTAAAGAATGCTTATCAAAAGAAACTCTTGGCTGTTACTACCATTCAGAAACATATTAGAAGTTTTCTGTCTATGAAACAATGTAGAAATCGTTATTCTTCCATGCGAAAGGCAGCTATTGTGATCCAGAAATTTGTCAGAGGCTACCATGCAAGACGGAAGTATTTACAAGATGTGAGATCTATAGTAACAATTCAAAGTGCAGTCAAATCTTATTTACAAAGGAAACAGTTTGTAAGATTGAAGTCTGCAGTGACTTGCTGTCAGAGAAGATTCAGAGCCAAATTAGAAGGGCAGAGGCAAAGAAAGATATTTGAGAACGTAAAGTCATCTGTAATTGTGTTACAATCACATTTTCGCATGTTGAATACACAAAGAAAATACAAAACTACACTGTCAGCAGTTGTTACCATACAGAAGCAAATAAGACAATATCTAGCACATAAGCATTTTAGGACAATCAAGAAAGCAGCAAATGTGATACAGCAGATATGGCAAGCAACACTACTTATGCGTGACACTCAAAGAATGTATTTGATTAAAAAAGGTGCAGCTATTACAATTCAAGCCTGGTGGAAGGGAAAACTGACTCAGCAGAAGTACAGAAGAGCCTACCTCTCTGTTGTTGCTTTACAAGCAATAGTTCGTGGAACACAACAGCATAAGAAATACCTACTCATGAGATCGTCTGCTTGCATCATCCAGAATCGATTCAGAGCTTATTTGTTGGGGAAGAAGGCAAGAATGAAGTTCATCAAAATGAAGAAGTCTGCAGTGAAATTACAAGCATTAGTTAGAGCATATCATGCTAGAACTCAATATAGGAAGCTTAAAGCTTGTGTTATCATTCAGTCCCATTATAGAAGTCACATATGTAGAAAAAAATACCATCAAATTAGATCTGCTATCATCAAGATTCAGTCTGGTTGTCGTGGTATGATAGGGAGGAAATTACTCAAGAAAAAAATGGAAGCTATCACAAAACTTCAAAAATACATGAAGAAAAAACTGTTTGTGAACAGGATGAATAAGTATCTACAAGTGAGAAGGAATAGTGCAATTCAGATACAAGCAGGATTCAGAGGATATCAAGCTAGAAAAATAGTAAAGACAGTAAAGGCAGCAACCAAAATTCAGGCTGGCTTCAGAGGTTATATGGCTAGAAGAATGGTGATTAAAATTAAAGCAGCCATCAAAATACAGTCTGTGATAAGAATGAATATTCAGAGAAAGAGATTTCTGTGTGATCTCAGAAACATCGTCGTAGTCCAGAGTTGTGGGAGACGATTTTTGGCAAAGATTACAGTACAGATTATGAGACAGCAACACATGGAACATTTAGCAGTAAGTACTGTTCATAATGGGTACAAAATTGCCTCACTAGACTTAATGCCATCTGAAATAAATTATCTGGTTCTCAAACAATTTTCCAAAAATGTCAGAGTAGGTAGAGATTTTTGTTTCTTAGTTTACATCCTAAAAAAATATGGAATATTTATGAGTTGACTTTGACATCCACAGAAAACTTGAATTACAAAAAAAAATATTAGTCACAACCTGTATGCATGTGCAATCATTATATTGTCCACAGAACCATCTGTTAAGAATAATCACTGTCAAAAACGTATGAGAATTATTTCATCTAGATCTAGTTTAACATTGTTTCTGTTTGTTCAATGTGAAAAGGGCCTTGAAATCTCCAATGAAAGAAGCTTGATAGTTTCATTTTTTTGCCAACTAGAATTTATTAAAAAGAAAATACTGGAAAAAATAAAGATTTGAATGATATCAGGTTGATAATAAATCCTATAAGATTTTGACTTGGTGTTTCTTTAATTGTCACTATTTTATTATTTTCAACAGAATGCTTGATTGACATGGTGAGAAATATTGACTACTATGGTGGGTGAAATAAGTCATAATGCATCTGATCCGAACAGTATTCTCCAGAAATTTAGGAATGTTATTTTTCAATCCATAATCAGGTTATCCTGATTTTTCAGAACAGAACACCATTACTTTCTTTTTATAAGACATATATTGGATCTTTACTGTTTAGATGCAAAGAAAAGCAAGAGAGGAACATTTGAAGAGATTTTCTAAGGTGACCTGGGTTAACCTAGCTGCTGTCCTTGTACAGAGATGTTACAGACGGTACAGAATAATGCAACAGGCCAAGGAAAAAATGCACAAAGTTGTGATTATACAGGTATTACATAGTAAAATAGGGGGCTTCAGTGGCCGAGTGATTAAGGTAGCAGGGAATTTTTTAGGATTTTGAGGGCTTTAGTCACTTTATTAGCGGATGAGCCTTACAAGCATCTGCTCAGAAGCATGCATTCATTGTACTGGTGAAATATCATAGTATAAAATTAACTATATTCTTTCAATTGCAGTGTATAAATTTGTTTTAAAAAATGATTATAACAAAATGTTTATAAATTTTCAAAGAACTTTAATATTAAAACTTATTTAAAAAGCGTTTGTACATGTATATCAATCGGTTACATTTTTTCATTAAGGGCCGTTGTACTCTTCGTTTTCTATATGGTAGCCCATCGGTAATTAGACGTATCTCGGATGTACACAAATGGCGCGTAATCCATTTGAAACCAGCAAAACATACGAAAAATGAGTTAAATATACGCAAAATCTTTGCAATTTTCATTTGCATTACATATTTAATCAAAAGGTGGATTTCTGTGCGCATCAGTACGATCTACAACATTTGTGTTTGCGTATATTGACTAGGAGCAACACTTATAATCATGTTAATCGGATTACCTGTAAAAAAACATCAATCGACGGCGATTGACACCTGCTGTTATCGAGGTGAAATAATTTCCTGTTAATTGGCTTTGGAGTCATAAATAGTCACTTGTAGAATGAATTTGTAACGAAAATTTTTAGAATTTGTTGGAAATTGGGTGACGAAATTGATTTAGAAATCTATCGTCAATTTTCGATTGATTTCGTCAATGACGAAAGTGGCGAGCGCTAAAAAATTCCCTGAAGGTAGTTCGTCTACTATTGATCACATGATCTGTCAGCAACTGAGATTCTGGGTTCAAGTCTCACTGTGGGCAAGCTGCGCTGGACTCCAATCTTAATTGACAAGAATTGCCTGATTTCCTACTTAATTTTAGGTGTTTTCTCTGGGTACAGCACATATATGTCTAAATCTTAGATAAATGATACGGCCTGAATGTTTTGAGGCAATATTAAGTAATACATGATTTGCCAGATACTGATTTGACTCTAAAATAGACATTTATTTTAAGAATTGTTTCCCTTGCATGGACATGATTGTTCCTTGCCTTCACAGGAGCAAGAGATCATTTCTTTATTTTTAAGGATATAGATGTTAATATTTTGATTTTTGAAAACAGGTAAGGTGGTAACTTAAAATCCATTTTAAAAATCATTACTATTAATGTTATCTTGAGTTTGGTACATGTATTTTCTGTACAATTTAATAAAAGTTTACATCTTTAGTACATTCCTGTAAAAACTAGTAATTATTTGTCCCCAATAAGGGAAACTACTCTTAAAATAAATGTTTAAATTTAGATTTACAACAATAAAGAATATTATTGGCAGATTTTTTAAAAGTTGCCTATCAGTTCCTTAACAGTGAAACCTGCATAAACCAGACCTCATTGGGGCTGAAATTTTTATCTTGAAGAGATGTAGGTATTTGTTTTCTATAGGTGCAACTGAAATACATGTACATTTCAAAGTTTGTGATAAAATGTATGATAGCTTTAGATAGTATAATGATTATTCAGGTATTATTTTAGACGAAGTTTACTGTATTTGTATGGACTTTTTCCCTTAGCAGTGAAAACAAGATTACCTGGTACATGTATAACTAATATGGTCACAATAACAACAACAAAATTGTGGGATATCTTGGACCAAAACTTTACAGATTTTTTATTTACAAACTGTTGTTGAGTGTTGAAATCATGTAATGAAATAAACTATAATGAATTAACTTAAATATGCCTTATTTAATTTAAAGCAAAGATAGTCATTTCAACAAACAATGTCCTCCAAGAAATTTCACCTCAAGTCATTATTGAAGAAATATTGGTATACATGTACAACAAAAAGACCGCCTAACATTACTTGTCCAAAAACATTGTTTTAGCCTTTGCTATGATGTAAATACATTTCATTAAAGAGATGGATGAAGAGCAAGATCTGTAGACTAAGGTATCTCAGATTCCAAAAGGCTTTGGTCATAGTACAGAGAAAGACAAGAGAATATCTCCAGAAGAGAGAGAGGGCAGCTCTCAAAATACAAGCAGCCTTCAGGATCTGGATTTATATACAAAAACAGAAGAAAAGACTGCAGTCTATTGTAAAGATACAGGTATAGCGCCACATCAAAATTTTAATATAAATTGTAAACATACTTTCTTTAATGTCCCAGTAAGTTGAATTCACTCTTGACCTTATAAGGTTTGCCAGCAACAGCAAACGAATGAAATTTTATTATTGGTTTAATTTATAAATCATGTTCTTTTAATTTATAAATTATATGCCTGGGAAACATTAACATTTCCTGCCATGTTTCATTATTTACACACTTAAGGTCACTACTTTTGCTTTGTCACTCTTTCACATGTTTATTGATACACATAATGAAGTCGCATTACTTACAACAAACATTACAATATATCAGTTTGGTAGACAATTTGTCTTTAATACTTATATTGACTGCTATCTTTTATAGGCACTATGGCGTGGTGGGCAGGTCAGACGTCGTAGTATTGGGAAAAAGATCGAGCAGATTCGTAAGAGAGTAGAACTAGCTAACAGGTCAGCTACAGAGGAGAAAAAACTTGGCAACAGAATGGCATCAGCTTTAGACTATCTTCTACGATATAAACAGTTGTCTTACATATTAGAGGTCTTGATACATTTAGGTAAGATAAATATAATATACGATATAAATAGTTGTCTCCAAAATTAGAGAAAAACATTAATTTAAATGACAAACATCAAGATTTGGGGCAAAATATATCTAAAAAATTGATAAAATCTATACTTAAAGTCACAACCCCTTGGAGTGCATTTTTGCTTCCATATTTTTATTATTCAATATTGTATCTGATACAAATTCAAATAGAAAAAATTTTCCCAAGATAACCTGTCCGTATTTTATACTATGCCTCTGTTGTTTACAATCATCTTTGATTTTGCTATGGGAATTTTATGTTAGTCAGCCATTTTTCTTTCTAATGGGGTCTTGACTGGTTTACAAAGGTTCATCTGCTTTTGTGCTGTTCTATAGTATTCAAATTAGTTTATGACCTTTGACCTTGACCCCAAGGTCAGCAGTGCCTAACAGAGATGGGTACCATCTCACTGATATCTAGTTCTGATTGGAATGTCTTTGGGGTCTATAGGTCTGATTGGGATGTCACTGTCGTCCATAGGTCTGACAGGGAATTCTCTGTGGTCTTCAGATCTGATTGGGATGTCTCTGACGTCTATAGGTCTAGTTAAGATGTCTTTGTGGTCTATAGGTCTGATTTTGATGACTTTGTTGTGGTATAGGTCTAGTTAGGATGTCTTTGTGGTCTATAGGTCTGATTTGGATGTCTTTGTGGTGGTATAGGTCTAGTTAGGATGTCTTTTTGGTCTGTAGGTCTGATTTGGATGTCTTTGTGGTGGTATAGGTCTAGTTAGGAATAGGATGTCTGTGGTCTATAGGTCTGATTTGGATGTCTTTGTGGTGGTATTGGTCTAGTTAGGATGTCTTTTTGGTCTGTAGGTCTGATTTGGATGTCTTTGTGGTGGTATAGGTCTAGTTAGGAATAGGATGTCTGTGGTCTATAGGTCTGATTTGGATGACTTTGTGGTGGTATAGGTCTAGTTAGGATGTCTTCTGGGTTAATTGGGATATCTCTGTGGTCTTTAGATGTTATTGGGATGTCTTTGGGGTTTTATGGTCTGATTGGGATGTCTCAGAGGTCTATATGTCTAGTTGGGATGTCTTTGGGGTTTAAAAGTCTGATTGGGATGTCTCAGAAGTCTGTAGGTCTAGTTGGGATGTCCTTGGGGTTTAAAAGTCTAATTGGGATGTCTCAGAGGTCTGTAGGTCTAGTGGGGATGTATTTAGGGGTTTAAAGGTCTGATTGGGATGTCTTCAGGTTTATTTGTCTAATTGGGATGTCTGTGTATAGATCTGGTTTTAGGTCTAATGCTTTTTTTTCAGCAGCCTCTATTTATTTTTCAGATGTAGCCACACGTTTGTCAGCTGCTTGTTGTGAGAAATTTGTATCTGTGAACGCTGTACAGGTTATTTATAGACTAATGAGAGGATGCAATCGTAGTCAGCCACACATGGAACTGATTAAATATTCTGTTAGCATTCTTCTAAACTTAGCAAAGGTAGGTATCATATGATGAAGAATGTTAATAATATCACTTTGTTAGGCAGAATAGTCCCTGTTTGTACCTGTGTAAAATATTCTTTTAATGCCATAGAATGAAATTTAATAAAACATTAGCAAGTTGTTTGTCTGACAGTTATGCTAGCTTTTTTTTAAAGTTAATATTAGGACAAAAAGTGTTCATTCTTGAGAAACAGTTTATGTCTCACCTGCTACGATAGTCCCTGGAGGTGAGACATATGTATGGGAATCCAGCAGGGACATAAATACTAGGACATTTTGCTTCATATCTTTGTAAGCCTAAGCCCTAGGTCCATCAAATTTGGTCCAGTGGTAGCTTATGATGAGTACTTGCCAGTCAGTCACCTGTCACCTGACCTTGACCTCAATTTTATGGTCCAGTGACAACGTTAAAGTTTTTGGGTTACAACAGTTTCTCTGTAACCATGCATGGTAGGATGACAATATTTGGTATAAAGGTTGCTGATGAATAGTACATGACTGTCTGGTATGTGTCACCGACCTTGACCTCAATTTCATGGTCCAGTGACTACATTAAAGTTTTTGGGTTCTGACAGTTCCTCTGTAACCATGCATTGTATATTTTAAATAATAACAATTTAATACTATTTACATTATGCTTATGACGTAATTTTTTTTCGTTACTGATGCGGAATGCAGGCGACACATTTTTCTGTGTCCACACTTGTTTCTTAGAAGGTATCACTGATTATGGATTGACAACAAATCTGTTTTGTTTTATAGGATACATAAATTGGTGGCAGGGATAATAAAGCTGATTTAAAGATTTCATATGATGAATTTAATATGTTGTAATGTAGTTCTGGTGATAAATATAAAGTGCAATATGTTATTACAGAGAACCTTCTTAAATTTATAATTTCACAACCAAAAAATCAAAACCGAGTATCTTTGAAATAGCTTGTCTTTGTTTTCTTTTGAATGGTATTTAATCCACTTTCATCACTTTTTCAGCTATATCATGGGGTCCATTTTTTATTGGGGGAGGAAGTAGGAGTACTCTGAAGAAAACCCCCGACCTTTGGTATGAAAGCTGGAAATCCTTGTGAATTAGGATTGGAGTTGAGCGCACCTTGCCTGCAGTGCAACTAGAACTCGCAAGCGCAATGTTGACAGACCATGTGATGAATAACCTAAACCACTCGGCCACCAAGGCCTCTCGAAAAAGGCTTGTCAGTTATGCAAATATAATGAAAATAAGTAACTAGTCTATGTAAATAAAGATGTTAAGTAATTGCATTATAAATAAACATTTTAATGGAATAGCCCATTTCTTTTATATATTTTTTAATGTATTTTTTAGTATGAGAAGACTGTCTATGAAGTGTACAATGTAGAGGGCGCTGTAGATACTTTGGTAGAATTGATGCAGATCTATCGTGAGAAAGGCTCTATTTTCAATTCCACCTGCATGTTGCTTGGAATTCTGGGAATGATTGACAAGTGTAGGATGGTAAGTACGTTTGATAAAAATTGGGTCCCACTGCACAAAACAATTGTAAAACTTACATGCAAGTAACTTACACAGAATAATTGCTTGCAGTTATAAATTTTAAAGCTGATTTTTTAAACTGGAGCCTGCTACTTATTGGCAGTTTTCCAATGTTTACTTGTATACAAATTTACATGCACTGGTTATGGTGGTTATTGTTAAAACTAAATCAGAACTAAATATCATCTGGTATTGCAGGGTAGATAGATGCATGTCCTATTGATCTCTGTACATCTTGGTGACATTTAACCCCATAGGTGTGAATTTAAATCTGAATTTTCAAATAGAGCATACTCGATTCATTTACCAGTCTTTGCTCACATTTGGCATTGCTGACTCGAATGATGTCTCAAGAAATAAATGCAAGTCATTTGGCTGAAACTACAGTTGAATGCTGCAAGGAAAAAACAATTTGTCATTACAGGCTAGTCCTGCTGGTTTTTATTTTATATTGTGCCCTGATCAATAATGTAAGTGCACTATAAGTAAACATTGTTTTCATCTACCTGTTTTTCTCTCTGTCTCTCTCATGTGCAAAAAGGTATACAATTTTAATTTTAAAAGTCTTGGCGAGACAAGGCAATAGAAAGACCAGCCAGTTATTATTTGTTGTAAATTTGTAACTCAACTTACAGATGAACTTTTCAGGTTGTTAACATTTAAAGTTTATTTGTATTAGACTGAAAACCACACAAATGATTGATTTTGACAAATGTGTCTGTAAACAGTTTCAGATAACATAGTTGTCAATTTTTATATTTAAAAAATCTAATCAACAGTCAAAATTTAAGTTTTTTTTGTTTGCACACATATTATAATAGTTAATACATCATACTGAAAAAAACTGGAAACGAATGGCATGAAAGTGTGGCTTTTTGAGACCATTACCATCTGCTGTTTGGAGTTTTCAAAATCTGTCTATCACCATTAACATACATTGATAATTATAGATATTTATGTTTTTTTTAAAAGAGATGCGTTTTCTCGTCCCTATGTATATGACATGATGAGAAAATGCATCAAAACGTAAAACGTAAATTATTTGTTTATCTCTGTTTTGTAACATTGTGATGTCACAGTGTTTACTTAACAACGTCTTGACAGCTAGCTGAGATGGGCCCATGTCACGCTAGTAGAGTGAGATGGAATAATACCGCACACAAAGATCAAAGTAAAATACTGCAAAATAGCGATAATGCCAATTATCACACAAGACCCATAAACTATATACCTAAAAAATTACTGAAAAAGGCAAATTCATACAAACAAATGGACTTAAATATTGAGGAAATTAAATATTTATATACTGTATTATTATTTTATAAACCTTTTTCCTTGATTTTTAGGAGGTAAGGGAAGACAAAAAGACATCAGAGAAAATCAAAAGCATCCATTTGTTGACAGCCAGGAAAAACAAATTAGATGAGACACGACAATTACGACAGGCCAGACTTCAGGCTGCCAAGAGCTTTAATTGTTCCCTTCCAATACACCCTCCTCACAAGAAACAGCACAAGATAAAACCAGACTGGGTCCTGAGAAAGGACAAAATGAAAGAGATACAGGACCCATTGACAGCCATAAACTTTGTCATGGACTCGTTTCAGTTAAAGCCAAAGTAATTTGAAATATCATTGACAATGTGAAACCATTTGTGTGTTTGCCCCCTGTGAAATGTTGACAATGTACAAAATATACCGTGATTCCTCCTTATGAAAAGTTAACCATGTTTAAAAACCTGTGTTTGAATGGTTATGGATGGTATATTATGTACAGTTCAGTTGGATAAAGCCTTCTCAGCCCACACTGTGTGAAGGTCAAGAAACTTCTATTGGTCTATGTCTGCCCACTCTTTGGAGTTTGCTTTCTATTTCTATTGCTTTATTATAAGTCATTATTATCAGGCAATCCACTGAAATTATCAGATAAACATTTACTTGTACAAAGGACTTAGTCAAATTACAGTGGACATTGATGGGCTGCCCTCGGTGGAGGTCAAATTAAAGTGGACATTGGGGGCTGGCCTCTGTGGAGGACAAATTACAGTGGACATTGTTGGGCTGTTCATTGTCGCGGTCAAATTATAGTGGACATTGTTGGGCTGGCCACTCTGTAGGTCAAATTATGGTGGACATTGTTGGCCTGGTCGCTGTGTAGGTGTGGAAACAACGAATTCAAGATTAGACTTAGTGTACAGTTGAAAGACTTGTTAATGTTAAGTCATAACAATGGCATCTTAGAGGATCACTACAACATGGTATATCATATTAAGAATTTCTAACAAATTTTATAGTTTTAGAAAGATATGTGGGTGTAAACGAGTTGCCAAAGAACATATAAAAGTTCTACTTCTATTAACATGTAGAAAAATAGTTGCTGAAAATGTTTTTCTTGCTTTCTTTATCTTACTATCATCTGTAATGTTGTTTTTGTCCCAAATATTTTTGGAAAACGACTATTTTTTAATGTCATAGAGATTGGTGTTTTAATTTTTGTTTGGTCAGTGTCGGGGAGAGGATTTGGTTTCATATATATACAAGCTGTACATATATCTAATTATAGTTATTGGAAATGTTGTGTTAAGGCGTTTGCAGTGGTACTGAAGGGACACAATCTGTTAACAATTAGAGGAACAACAAAAACAGCCAGGCATTTCTCTACTTGCTCATTGACTGATCTACCCAAATGATGTAAATGTACTCGATTAGATTATTTCTTTTCATTTTCAAACAATTTTATAATCTGTACTTAACAAGTTTTTAATTTGACAATGAGGAACTGTTTGAAATGTAACTGCAGTTATTTTTAACTTTGTATGAAGCAGAAGAGTGCTTGAAATATTTTTACGTTTTTTTAAATTCATAATTTTTTTTACCTCGGTGTATTAAAAAGAACTTTTGCGGTATGTTTATAAGTATTTATTATTGTCCATAAGATCCATTATATTCTCTTTACAAGTAACTACCATCTTGGCTAGCCAAGGGTTAGGACCTGGCTCTGGTACTCCTTGCCTAGCAAGGATGATAAATAATTTGCTTGCTGTCATAATTTTCATTTTTGTAAACTCATACAATGTTACTAAAATCCGTAAAATCCCATACTAAACTTCATCTTTTTATTTATTGTATGGAAATGCTTTTTCAAAATAAAAATGTATATGTATTGTAAAAGCACTTGTTTATAAAAAAAATAAGATTGCATTTTTTTAGAAAAATTTTCTTAAACCCATGCTTCATGTATTTCATTTAAAATTCATTGAAATACACACTACCTCTTTCTCTAAACACTACAGTTAATCATGTGTAATAATTAATATAGTATTACCGGTAATGTAGTCATTTCATGCAGCAACTGTTTTGTAAATTTAGAAAGTAAGTTAATTATTGAAACTTGACTCAATAGGACACCTTAGATTGATGTTTTTCTTTTAGTAGGCAGATACATATTTGCTATCTACTAGTTTTGATTCCTAAAATATGAAATATTGAGACTAAATTTCATTTTCTGGATAAAACAGGACTCCGGTTTATTAAAGGTTGGTTCAGACAGGTTGAACTGTACTGTGATTTAAAAAATGTATGACCAGTAAGTTAAAATCAGTTGTATTCTCATCTTTATTGTGTAAATTTGATATAACTTTTGTTTACATCTGTATGTGGTGAGAGTAGCAGTGATATTTGATAATTTATGTGATGTACTTATGTACAGCCAGTAAACTCTGTTCTATATCATTTATCAATTCAGCCACTGATCAGATCATGACATGTTTTATTTCACTTCCTCTGAAATAATTTACATGTTATAGTTTTGTTAATTATATTTAATGTCATGCCATATTATGATATATAAAACCAGTATTGATGTCAGGTTTTGTGTTTTTTTTTCTTCCTGTAAAGGAAAGCACTATTCGTTTGTCTTGCCGAGTGTACAAGATGTATTTATATATGTTGCTGTTTAAGCTGAAAGAATTAGTATATATTCCTTTAATAACCATGCCGTTGACAAAAATGAATGCCTAATAATATTTTGCTTGATTGCTTCTGGTAAAGGAAGTACTTCAGGATACAGGCAATAAATACAGATATAATTACGTGCAAATTCTTACATGTAATCATTGCTTCAATAATAACAGGTGTAATACACCTGTACAAGGAATGTATCACAAAAATGCTTGTTAATTTTTCAGAAATGAAAAAAACTTGACAAATAACTTTAAAGATGTTCCTTGATCACACGGTACATGTAATTAGTGATGGTAAAAATCTACATGTCTTGATAGTAGTATTGTGTCAACGGATGTCATTCATTTTAGAAATAATTAAAAGGTAATTCAACCAGATGCCAAAGATGTAGAGCGCATTTTACGAAGTAGCAGGCGAGCTATTCAGGAACCTAAGAGCTTCCAGTTTTTAACTATCCCTATTTTACTGTCGTTACACAATTCTCAAAGAGGAAAAACTAGATTTTTTAAGGTCTTTCCCACTTCCAGTGGGAAGACCTTCTTGCTTTTGCTTTGATTATTATTAAGGTCTTTCCCCTTTCCAAGGGAAAGACCTTACTGTATTTCTTATGATTATTATTATTTTTTTTTTTTTTTTTCTGCCACAGATGTCAAAAAAGTGTCTTGACGTATCGCTTTGAAACTTGGCACACTTAACCGACACTACCTGGGCTCGACCTGAGTCACCCTGCGAGACCGATCTATTTTTAGTAACAGAGTTATCTCCCCAAACACTGTTTACCCTTGTGTTCAGATAAACTCAGAAACCATGAGAGATATCAAAAATCTAAAGCGGGGAAAATGTTGTCTGACTTATGGCCATGATTTGCCATGCAAAAAAACATTCTTCGATCCACTTCCTGTTTACGCGATTTTGACGCGAAGTTTGTCGAAAACGTCAAAGTTGTCGGATTTACACAAAACTTGGTTTCCAAGTAGATATGAGGGTCCTAATTACATGTATCGGATCAAAAAATTTTTTTGGTCCACCATTTTCAAAATGGCCGCCATTGAAATTTTGTTTTCAATATAACTCAAAAACCATAAAAAATTGAAGCAGACAATATATGAGAAAAATGTTCCTCTCATTGAGATCTACATTTGATATAAAGGTTCAAAAACTGTGCGACAAACCGTTTTAGAGGTTACGGCCCTTGACAGGTTTCGGCTAAATATTTTTACGAAATAACTCAAAAACCGTAAAAAATTGAAGCAGACAATATATCAGAAAAATGTTCCTCTCATTGAGATCTACATTTGATATAACTGTTCAAAATCTGTGCGACAAACCGTTTTAGAGGTTATGGCCCTTGACAGGTTTCGGCTAAATTTTGTTTTCGAAATAACTCAAAAACCGTACAAAATTGAAGCAGACAATATATGAGAAAAATGTTCCTCTCATTGAGATCTACATTTGATATACAGGTTCAAAAACTGTGCGACAAACCGTTTTAGAGGTTATGGCCCTTGACAGGTTTCGGCTAAATATTTTTACGAAATAACTCAAAAACCGTAAAAAATTGAAGCAGACAATATATCAGAAAAATGTTCCTCTCATTGAGATCTACATTTGATATAACGGTTCAAAAACTGTGCGACAAACCGTTTTAGAGGTTATGGCCCTTGACAGGTTTCGGTAAAATTTTGTTTTCGAAATAACTCAAAAACCATAAAAAATTGAAGCAGACAATATATCAGAAAAATGTTCCTCTCATTGAGATCTACATTTGATATACGGGTTCAAAAACTGTGCGACAAACCGTTTTAGAGGTTATGGCCCTGGACAGGTTTCGGCTAAATTTTTTTTTCGAAATAACTCAAAAAACAAAAAATTGAAGCAGACAATATATCAGAAAAATGTTCCTCTTATTGAGATCTACATTTGATATAACGGTTCAAAAACTGTGCGACAAACCGTTTTAGAGGTTATGGCCCTTGACAGGTTTCGGCTAAATTTTGTTTTCGAAATAACTCAAAAACCATAAAAATATAAAGCAGACAATATATCAGAAAAATGTTCCTCTCATTGAGATCTACATTTGATTTGAATTATTGAAAACTGTGCGATTAATCGTTTTCAAGTTATGGCCGTTGACATTTTTCGGCTAATCAGTTTATGGCTTATAACTTTTAAACCGTCAGAGATAATATAGTGAACATAGGTTTTTTTGTGACCGTCTCAACAAGCCCTTCGATTTAGGACCAAAGTCCAATGGTTATGGGCAGCAATTTTCAAAATTAGCAACCATATACCTAGACATAACACTAAGAAAATGCCGGGAAAGACCTCACATTTGTTCTTTGAACAAATGACTTTTCATTTTTTTTATTTTTTTTTTCCGCCAACTTTCAAAACCAAACAGTTTAAAAAGTACGCGACATATCATTTTGGTCTTTCGCGACAAGTTTTGGGCACTGAAAGTCTATTCGGAATTCACCCTGTGAAATCGAAACATTTTTCTTTACGGAGTTATCTGCCCAAACACCGAAAACCTTGTTATCGCGTAATCTCTGGAACTATAACAGATACAAGAAAACTGAAAAGTGACAAATGTTAAGGAACTTTTGAGACAACTTTATGACATATTTTGGCTAAAAATTTCTGACTAGCGAAGGCGAGCGGTATCCCTTGAATGTTTCAATGACTCCGCTTATCACAAAAACTCACAAACTGTAAGTCGAAATCAGAAATGGCCTTCACCATTTGTCTTCCTGTGACACGTCCTTAAAGAAAATCTCAAAGTCAAAGTTCACAAGTGACCTCGACCTTAGGCCTCCAATCTTGTTATCATTACAACTCAAAAACTGTAAAAGATAGAAGACAATAAATGGCAAAAATACTCCTCTCATCAAGGCCTTCTTTTGTTACATTTGCTCCGAAACTGTTCTATGAACCGTTTTCGAGTTCGAGCCCTTGACTCATTTCGGTAAATCAGTTTTTTGCTTAAAACTTGAAAACAGTTAGAGATAATATAGTAAACAAGTATACATAAAGTGATCCTCTTATCAAGACCTTCATTTAGTATAATTGTGTCCAAGACTGTTCTATGAACCGTTTTCGAGTTATTGGCCTTGATGTGTTTCGGTTATTCGGTTTTTTGCTTTTAACTCGAAAACGTTTAGAGATAATATAGTAAACAAGTAACATAAAGTGATCCTCTCATCAAGACCTTCAGTTAGTATAATTGGGTCCAAGACTGTTCTATAAACAGTTTTCGAGTTATTGGCCTTGATGTGTTTCGGTTATTCGGTTTTTAGCTTTAAACTCGAAAACGGTTAGAGATAATATAGTAAACAAGTATACATAAAGTGATCCTCTCATCAAGACCTTTATTTAGTATAATTAGGTCCAAGACTGTTCTATGAACCGTTTTCGAGTTATTGGCCTTGATGTGTTTCGGTTATTCGGTTTTTGGCTTTTAACTCGAAAACGGTTAGAGATAATATAGTAAACAAGTAATATAAAGTGATCCTCTCATCAAGACCTTCATTTAGTATATTGGGTCCAAGACTGTTCTATGAACCGTTTTCGAGTTATTGGCCTTGATGTGTTTTGGTTATTCGGTTTTTGGCTTTTAACTCGAAAACGGTTAGAGATAATATAGTAAACAAGTATACATAAAGTGATCCTCTCATCAAGACCTTCATTTAACATAATGGGTCCAAGACTGTTCTATGAACCGTTTTCGAGTTATTGGCCTTGATGTCTTTCGGTTATTCGGTTTTTGGCTTTTAACTTGAAAACGGTTAGAGATAATATAGTAAACAAATATACATAAGTGATCCTCTCATCAAGTCCTTCATTTAGTATAATTAGGTCCAGGACTGTTCTATGAACCGTTTTCGAGTTATTGGCCTTGATGTGTTTCGGTTATTCAGTTTTTGGCTTTTAACTCGAAAACGGTTAGAGATAATATAGTAAACAAGTATACATAAAGTGATCCTCTCATCAAGACCTTCGATTAGTATATTGGGTCCAGGACTGTTCTATGAACCGTTTTCGAGTTATTGGCCTTGATGTGTTTCGGTTATTTGGTTTTTGGCTTTTAACTCGAAAACGGTTAGATATAATACAGTAAACAAGTATACATAAAGTGATCCTCTCATCAAGACCTTCATTTAGTATCATTAGGTCCAGAACTGTTTTATGAACCGTTTTCGAGTTATTGGCCTTGATGTGCTTTGGTTATTCAGTTTTTGGCTTTTAACTCGAAAACGGTTAGAGATAATATAGTAAACATATAGGATGACTGTGATAAACAAGTCAAGACATTCAATTCAAGAGTAAAGTCATATCATTATGGGTTGCCATTTTCAAAATGTTCTCTATCATTTACTGTTTTTATAAAATAATATAAAAACTATACAAGTTTGAAGTAGACAATAAATAGGAAAAATGTTGGACTTTTCAAAAATATACAAATATTTGAAAGGAAAAGCAGTAGGTACCATTAGTCGATTTTCAGTTATTGCCCTTGAATCATTACAGAATGTGGTTCTTGACTCGTAACTTGTAAACCATGACAGATACTGTAATAGACATGCATATTAAACGGAATCAGTGTTTTGAGCCTTGGTTTAATACACGGAACCATAGATTTGATTTTTATCAATCTGTTCTATATCGAGTATTAAATCAAGTATATTGAGGCACAAGAATGAAAATTCTTATGTATTTATAAATAAAATGCTTACCTAATGGCAGATTTATATCCCTGTATCAAGATATTAGTACTTTTTGTCTTAGATTGGGGTATGCATTTGAGATTTAAAATTTTTCAATGATGGATGATTAAAAATAGGTAATAATCTATATTCAAATTGTTTGTACCATAAACAACTAACTTTCGACAAAAACTAATAAAATAATGAACATTTAGAGTGTGCAATTATTGTCGAATAAAGACAACATGCACTTTGTTACATAAATGTATAATTTGCTTTATCGGTAATTTGTTACAATTTCCTTTGATCTTTACTACCAATAAAATTAGTATCAACGCTCAGTAGAACAACGACCAGTGATACTAGAAATTATCAGCTGTTGGTCATTTGTCTTGCGCGAACACATTGCGGAAGAATCTGCCTTACTTTTTGACGAATCGCGCATCACTGACCAAAGCTCATAAATATTAAGGAAAACAAACATCACGAAAGAAACAATACATCTATGCTGCAATTAATCAGACCTGTCCAGACACTAAGAAGTGTTACAAAATATAATACACAACACACAATCAGTATCTAGAGAGTATCTTATTCGTCTCCTGAAATAAGAATAACGATCAATGTACATTCAATACCCCCCCTTTTAACTTGCTTTTTTTGTATGGCAGTACACTCGAATTTCGGCGATAAACGGGTCTTGACAGTGTATCGCTTTAACAGCGTTTAATTTGGTTGAAACACATGTTTATCATTAATAGAGAATAAAATGCAGGATATTTTAACAGTACACTTCGTGTTGATCGCTAAATGAAGGAAGATGGCCGAAACATCGAGTATGTGACCGTAGACATAGTTGATAGGCTTTAGCCCTTTATACTATAGGCAACTAATTACTTGGTGTTACACAGGCAGAAATTTTCATTACATATTTATGGGGTACGGAATCAATATGGATTGATTTATCAATATCAGTAGCCCCATAAACGGAATAACTGACATGCACGCCAAGCCGGTCAGTGAAAGAAATCGCAATCAGAATCATTTTTCAAACATGATAACCTACCTCTTTAAACTTTTTCGTAACGCTGTAAATGGTTTCAGATTGACATTTCCTCTCCATTCATTTGAAATTCCCTCCGGCTTCGTCCGCATAATCGCTTGAAGTTTTTGAATGATTGAGGTAGGAGTGACGTCATGTCAGACTGCATTACGCATAAAAATTGTACAAAAGAAGTAGTGCACAGATTCTTACCGTAAAAACGGCACTATTACAAAGCAAAATAACCTCAAATATGTGAAAAAACGAAAACAAATAAAAAAAGTTGTATTTAAATTGAGAAATTACCGATAAAAAAATTATTAGTATTTTTTTTTCGCTCGACAAGGATTATCAGGTCCATATCAGATTCGCTCTACGAGCTCATCTGATATAGACCTGATAATCCTTGTCTCGCGCAAAAAAATACTAATAATTAATATATCCTGGCTTTGTCGGTTCTCGATAGCTTAAGATATTATGGGATAAAACTTTGTTCTTATCTAATAGATATTATTTATTTATTTACCCATTTGGTTCATAGATAAACAACTACACACTTGCAAAAAAATTACAAGGAATCGTCCGGTTATTGCCAAGCTCTTCTAATTATTCGAACGACCTAATTTTTGACATATTGTATACTACGTCACCAGTTCTCGATAATGTATGCGTAATTAGCTATACAGGGCTATTATGACAATAAAATACCATAAAATGTAATTAAAAATGTTATTCATATAAAATTTGTTTAAATTGGAGCATTGGTTTAAAAGATAGGACCCGTCTATTGTACCATAAGTTGAAGAAATTTTTGGGATTACGGAAAGGTATCGAAATATATGGTACTCGGTATTTGGGAGAATTTTAAACATCTAAACGCGGAACCTGATTATTTTTTCATTACCGAGGAGCAAAGTGGTGTCCTAAAGGAAAATTGCCGACAAACAGAAGACTGTGCGAATCCTCGTTTTATGACAAAATGAATTTTTGCATGACTATCGAGAATAGGTTACTATATTTGACATATTTAATGCTGTTGAGACTCATTTTTGTTTTTTCCCCATCAAAAATAAGTACACAGGTATTTCAGAATCATAGTAGCATAATATCAAGAAAATGTGGTCCAAAGGTTTCGTCTGATGCTTGATATTTTCTAAAATATTCTATCAAATGTACATGCATATCGTTACTATGTATGCTATTCTTAGTGTTCCATATCTATTTAAAGGTCAAATGAATCTAGAAATTCAAACAAATTCAATGAAATCGAGTCGTCTGCAACTTACTTAATTACAACCATGGCCAGGAACGTCCTAAAATATGACTTCTACATCATTTAAAGGTGTGCATAAAAGGAGGACTTTAGTCCTTGATATTATATGTGTTGGTGACGACAGAGCAAACAATGCTAATCATACATCGCGGTTTAATTATATAATCCATTTCCAATATTCAGTTGTCCTCAAAATGTAAAAATACCAACAAATACTAAAATTATCGACAGAAACAAGACAACTGGTTTCTGGTCAACATTAAGCTACACAGAAAGTCATTTATATACATGTATAAATACCCCCATTTAGCAGCCATGTTTTCATTAATTTTTAGACTGATTTCAAAGAAATGTTTGAAAACGAGATACTTTTCATTCAAAATGCATAACTGACGAAAATAATAACACTACACTACACTACACTTATGCCACTGAAATTCTATTTAAAATTTTTCCTGTGAAACCGAAACATTTTTCTTAACAGTGTTATATCCCCAAACACCCAAAACCTTGTAGTAGCATAATCTCTGGAACTATTAAAGATAGAAGAAAGCTGATGGTTGGTAAATGTAAATGGGCTTTACGAGACAACTTCATTGCATATAAAAAAATAGGGTTAACGTATACGAGTAACTGCTCATGGAATATTTGACAATTCCGTTTAATAACAAAACTCATAAAATGTCATACGGAAACACCTATGGTCATCTGAGGACTAAAGGCTTTGAAAATGGCATTAACTAGCGGTTTGGTTAGTAACTTGCGGTTTATTAATAAGTCACTTCCGGTTGACAAAAATCCCTAGCAGCCATATGAATTCATAACATTTCCTGTCAAAAGAGATGAATTACCGGTTTTGAAACATTACATTTTGGTCTTCAGCGACAAGTTTTGGGCACTGAAAGTCTATTTGGGATTCACCCTGTGAAATCGAAATATTTTTATTTACCGAGTTATCTGCCCAAACACCGAAAACCTTGTTATTGCATATCCTCTGGAACTATAAAAGCTAGAAGAAAACTGACAAGATAGAAGAAACTGAAAAGATAGAAATGTTGAGGAACTTTCGAGACTTCATGACATAATTTGGCTAAAAATTTCTGACTAGCGAAGGCGAGCAGTATCCCTTGAATGTTTCAAGGACTCCGCTTATCACAAAAACTCACAAACCTTAAGTCGAAATCACCTAAGGTCTTCACCATTTGCCGTCCTGTGACATGTTCTTAAAGAAAATCTTAAAGTCAAAGTTCAGAAGTGATCTCGACCTTAGGCCTCCAATCTTGTTATCATTACAACTTAAAAACTATTAAAGATAGAAGAAGACAATAAATGGCAAAAATACTTCTCTTATCAAGACCTTTATTTGTTACATTTGGTGTGAAATTGTGTGATGAACCGTTTTCGAGTTAAGGCCCTTGACTCATTTTCGGTTAATCGTTTTTTTTTTTCTTATAACTTGAAAACGGTTAGAGATAATATAGTAAACATATAGGTTTAATATAATCACAAAGTCAAGGCCTTTAATTTGAGCCAAATTTCAAATGTCACAGGTCAAGGTCATACCATAACAACAAGGTAACCATTATAAAAAGTCCTTAGCAACATATATTTTTAAAATGAGGATTATGTATATTACTGAAATATTTGATTTTGAAACCGGAAGTGACATTTTGTCCCCAGCAACGGCCAAAAAAGTCCTTGACAACCATATATTGTTTATTCAGGACCACAGAAATAGTCTATTTAGACTAAAAATTGGCCCAGCAACCTATGTTCTCAAGTTTAAAGCAACAGAGGAAGATTCCGGGAAAGACCTTTCTAATTGTTCTTGAACAATTAGCCCTATCTTTTCTCTCATTTCTTGAAATGTCATCACGGTAAATATGTAGCATCTGACCTGTCATTGAAGCCAATTTACCTCTTGGTAGTAATTTTGCATACAATAAATTAAGTTGCGAAAGATAAGGTTAAGGCCCAAAAGTTTTAAGGTCAAAAAAGAAAGTTGACGTATATAAAAAACTTCACCTGTATTTTGACTATGCAATTTGGCCAGCCAATAATTTCTACTTATTACTTAGAACAGTGTCTGGATGATTTCTAAAAGATGCACGGTTTATTAAGAATCGTTGTAGATGTATCGTTGGGATGCTGTTGAGCATCTTTGATTTGTATTTGATCGGAGTTAGTGAGAATAAATAGTCTTTGTCTGCAATACGTTAACTGTCATTTGGTTTCAGAATTTAGTCTTGCTTATATTACTTTAATCACCGGTAACGATTTGTAATATTTTTCTGTTCTAAAGGGACAGGTTCATATTTAAATGCAGTTGAATTATTTTCTAGCCAGACAAGAATCCACATATTAAAAACATCCCAGGTGGACAACTACTGGATAAGAAAACGATAGATCCCAATGAAGCGTTTGATCAATATTATTGATTAAATTTCATGGTAATAACAGGTACAGAGCTTCTTGACAAGGAAAAACAAAGAACATCAGTTTTGCAGACGAACGTTTCCGCGTATTGATGTATAATTCTGATTTTTTTGTCGAGTGACAATTACAGTTGACAGTATCACGATACAAATGAACACCTTTCCAATCATGTATGAACTACATTTATAAATATGGTAGACTAGTATAACTGCATAGTTGCGGACAATTCACGTTTGCGTATTTAATAATTAATACAACGGTCGTCGAAAACTGCTTTAAGTCAGAAGAATTATATACGAACTATCATTAACTGTCGTTGACAGTATTTAGTTTAGTTGACTAATTACACTCTGCTAAAAAGGGCCTCGGTGGCCGAGTGGTCAAGGTAGTTCGTCTACTATTGATCACGTGGTCTGTCAACACTGAGATTGCGGGTTCGATTCTCACTGCAGGCAGGGTGTACTCGACTCCAATCTTAATTGACAAGGATTGCCAGTTTTCATACCGCAGGTCGGGGGTTTTCTCCGGGTACTCCGGCTTCCTCCCCCAATAAAAACTGGACGCCATGAAATAGCTGAAAAATTGCTGAAAGTTGCGTTAAACACCATCAAACAAACAAACAACTCTGCTAAAATATTCCTAAGTTATGAAGATAGCTATGCATAATCTTGCCATATTGCAAGCTTATTCAGAATTAAAAATTAAATCTGACCCCTCTTCTTACTAATGTTATAAATTGACTTGCTTGTTGTGTAAAAACTACATGTTGTGCATGCTAGGCTTTTCTGATTTAAGAAGTATCACATGTAGTACAGGGCGTACTGGATGACTGTATTTACAAATTTATGTCCCTTACTTTGTGTCCAGCGAATCCCTTTGTTTTTGTTACTTGTTTCACTTGTTTTGCTCTTTAAATGTGTTTATGGTCTATTTTGCATTATATGTCTTTAAGTGTTTGTTTTCAAATGGACGAATGAGTGCTCATTGGTTATATGAATATTCATTTCCATACACCTCCTATGAAACTATTAGGCATGTTGCAAGTAGAATCAAAGTTACCCTTTAATTATTTCTGAAATGAATGACATCTGTGACACAATACTACTATCAAGACATGTAGATTTTTATCATCACTAATTACATGTACCGTGTGATCAAGGAACATCTTTGAAGTTATTTGTCAAGTTTTTTTTCATTTTTGAAAAAAATATTAAGCATTTTTGTACAACATTCCTGGTACGGGCGTGTTATACCTGTTATTATAGTAGCATTGATTACAACTGAAATGTCAAGCAACAATCCAAATATGACACCAATACCGAAGTCAAAAATTAAAACCGATTGTTTAAATAGTTCAAAGGCGTTTTTAAAATTATTTAGTCCAAGCAGGATCTCGTCAAGGTTCATCTGGTTTTTTTCTCTTTATAACATTCTAATATATATAAGCAAACTTTCCTCTTGGTATGAATTTTGACTATAGGCCTTTAGATTCTATATTAGCGACAACGTTTTCCTTCTGTAGAAAGAGTTAAATTCTGCATTGGATCCAGTGTAATGATTTCGATGTACTGTTTTAACCTTGAAAACTCATCTAACGGTCGTTAACAAGCTGAATTACAGATTCAAAATGGTCTTTAAACGTTAAATGGGTTGGATACCGATCAATTATCTGGCAGGTAATGAGGTATTAGGTTCGATCCCCTTGGTTTAGGAATTCTGTTTTTAGGGATATATGTTGATAAATTTAAAAGAAGGTAATAACAAAGTACCGAACAACGATGTCTGTCAAAATGGACAATTCACAAATCGAAGTCCAGAACCAACAACATAAAGCAACTACAGCAATGGTCCTAACTTGGTACATGCCAAACCTCCCGCTTCCATTACTGTAGAATTTGAGTTGGTTAGTTGATTAAAATAGATCATATACCACTAGTCAAATAGGTGTATCAAAAATCATCATAGCACGTTCACTGTACATTCAAAATTGGGAAAACTATCTTCAACCATATTTTCTAACGGGGATACTTTTCGACAAGTTGTATTTATAGTAAAACTTATTTAAGGCGCGGACGAGTCGTTTTTTTCTTGTAACTTTGGTTTATAAGTTTATCGCGAAGAAATAGGTGGCGTTTGCTTGCTGTAAGCTCTTGCATACCTGATCAATTGAGAAATATAGACACCGTATGCAGATGGAATATTGCTGCATAGGTGAGGAAAATTTATAATTTTGAAATTAAAATTGTCTCGTTGGTCGTCAGTTCTTGTGCTAAGATGACCGTTTGTGTAATATTCGAGTTGTAAGTCTAACATGGTATATATATAGCTGATTCTTTGGCTTCTTTAATTTCTAGTTCTGACATGTCTGAAGCATATATTCATGGCTAATGAGTTGGATTTAAATTTAAATATCCTAATTTAATTCTTTCTGTTAAAGTGTTTATTCCATAGTTTATTAAGTAATGGTGTCGGTGATCAAGTTAAATCCAGGCTTATCAACTTAAATTCTGCTCAATAATTTAAATTCCTAAAATTTCCAAAAGATGTAATTTCGCTATTCATGCATAAATATTCAATGTGTTAAACGATCTTAGATTCAGAGTGTTACAATGCCGTCTGCTTTGTGTTGACCGTTTGAATTTCCCTTCTAGTTTTATCCTGGAAATTTTACCTAGCATATGAAACAAACAACAAAATGTCATCGAAATGTATCTCATTTACCTCAATCAATCTCCACCAACCTCAATACATTTACGCATTTATTTGGTCATGTTGGTCTTGTTGCAATTTTAATACATAACTATTGACAGACGACAGGAAAATACCGCGAATAAATCCCCTTAAGATTTATGAACGGCAAAGTCTTTAAAAATAGTATGCATTACCTGACAAATAAAGAATTGCAGTACTGACAACAGTATAACTCAACGTTAAACTGACCAATATGTTTCCAGTGTTCCAGTGAAGAAGCTAGGGTCTGAATGATGTGGAAAAATCTCATATGCATGGGGGGGGGGGGGTCCAAAGAGGGGGCGAATCTACCGGAAGCTCAAAAGACATACAATTTACATGTATTTACAGACATTTCTTAATAAAATGTTTTAAAAGAATCATATTTTGCATAACAATTTTTCTTCTTTTCTTGTTATGCATGCACTACATCAAATATAAAATAAAATGACAATCTGATGTATTGGACTGATAAAGTTATAACAACAAGTAAGATAAGCACACTGGGTAAACTCTGCTCTCACCGTACATCTAATTGTTCAAAAAAGATGTTGAAGCCTTTGCGTCTAAGATTCAGTCTGGCTACGTTTCTGGTTTCAACTCTTAGATTCAGTTTATCAACCTGTTCAAGTTTCAGCATAAACAAATGGGAATTTGATTTTTTCACATTACAGTCGTATGTTAAGTTTTGATTTACATTGATTATGGTAAAAGAAATTTATTTATTAGATTGGATGTATCGTATTCAACAAAGTGCCGATTTTACTGTCACATTTATTATGTTTTTAGCCGATGCGTAAAACGGATATCATGAAAAAATCCCAACTTACTTCGGCAATTTTTGAAATACAAAACAGATAATCTACGTTCTAATGCAAACAATAAAAAAGGACTGGAAGTTATGTGCATTGATGCAAAGAGTGTGAATTTTTATTTCCTTAAGTTTTGAGCCCTATACAATCAAAATCAACGATACATAATTACGCCATTGGATAATATCTTCCAGTAAATGTTATTTCTTTTATATATTTTTATAAGAACATAAGAAAATATTTTTTAATCTTTCTAGTAGAGTAGCCTAGGCATTTCTTCTCTACCCATACATGTCGAATCTAAATACACATACAAGAGGTCAATCAACTTTCAACCCTGACCAGGTTTTGGCTGTACTAAGATCCTTCTTGCGCATATGCAATTAATGGATGCGGTATATCCTAAAAGCAGCTGTAAAACCCAGATCCATCCAGAAGATTTTTTCTGTGCTAACCACTTTCAACAATTGTTCAGCTTTAGTGTTAATTCTGGAACTGCATTAAACCCGACCTGACCTTCGGAAAACTTGCAATCCACACGTCTACTAATTTTAACATAAAAACAAAAACGGTTGCTTTATATCATAAACAACATATATATAAAGATCATTACTATTTTACTGTCACACAATTCTCATATAAGAAAACGAGAATTTTTCCGGTCAAAAAGAAAGTTTGTTCACCCTTTTTAAAATCTTGGTCAACTTAGATCATAAATTTCATCTTTATTTTAACTGTGCCATGTGGCCTACCAGTAATTTCAATTTCTAGCTAAGAATAGGATTGTAGATAATTTCTAAAACATGCACCGTTAATCGTTGTAGATGTAGTCGTTAGGATGCTATAGAACATGTTTTGATTTGGTTCTGATTTAAATTAGAGAGAATACTATTATTTGTGTGCAATACGTTAATTGTCATTTGATTTCAGAATAATCTTGCTCAGCCTTTTTTTTTAATCACGCTTGTCCATTTGTGATATTTTTCTCTTCTTACTATTTTTCTTCATTTAAAACAAATCAGTTTCGATAATTTACCCAAATAAACTTATTTACCCCCCAAAAAATAGTATTTATGTCACCTATAAAATGATCCGAAAAAAGTAATCTTTATTTTAAGTCGGCATGTAAAAGTAGCTATGTATACTAGCAAATTTCAAGAGGCCATCCGGGTTGGGGAGGGGTATTACCTTTACCATGTTTACTGACTAAATTGTTTGTGTTCTAAGAAGACCTATAAAATTTCCCAACAATTAAAAAAGAACTTAAGGGAAAGGTTCATATTTTAATGCAGTGGAATTATTTCTTAGCCAGAAAAATAATCAAAATATAAAAAAAAACCATCCAAGGTCGGCAATTACTGTATAAGAAAACGAATTGTCTTATGTTGCGTTTGACCAATGTTATTGCTCAAAATTCATGGTATTAACAGGTACATAGACAAGGAAAAATCAAGGACATCAGTTTTGTAGACGAACGTTTCCGCGTTTTGATTTCTAATTCTGAATTTTTGTCGATTGACAATTACATTTGACAGTATCACGATAGAAATTAACACCTTCCAGTCATGTATGAACTACATTTATAAATATGGTTGAGTAGTATAACTACATAGTGACAGACAGTTCACGTTGCTTCTTTGATAATTGTTGGAAACTGATTTAAGTCAGCAGAATTTTATACTAAATATTTTTGACTTTCGTTCACAGCATTCAGTGTAGAGAGAAATAACTTTGCGAAAATATTCATAAATTATAAAGAATACGATGCACAATCTTGCCACTTTTGTCTTGAAATTGCAAGCGTGGCCAATATAAGAATTAGAAGTTAATCTGACCCGTTTTTCTTACTGATGTTAAACATTGTCTTCCTTGTTGTGTAAGAACGACAACTCCTAGTTGTGCATGCTAGGCATTTCTGATTTAAGAAGTCAGCATAACATGTAGTGCTTGTTTATTTCTTTTGGTATACTATGTAAATGTCCGTGGTCCTCGAAGTATTCAGATAGTTAAAATACGTAATTTACAGTGATCAATACTTGTACAATTGTTACCTGTTTATATGTTAGTTATCCAACATTTTTAGTAAATAAAACACATAATCTGTACTACAATAGAATAAAGATTGTATTAACTATGTTTAATAGAAAAATAGTTCTATTGTCTTCTTGGTCTATTGCGTTAGTTCTTTCAAATCACTGTTGGCATTAACGAATTGTATCAGCTATGATCTTAGCATATAAATGACTATCAGTAGAATGAAACCTGATGAATAAGAGACTTAGACCAAATTTGATCACAATCCAATGTTTTCTAGTTCTTAAAAAGGGTATACCTTAGTCAAAAATCAAAGATTTAATTACAAATTTTATGGGGCGATGGCGAACAAATGTGTCTTGGCGTTGTACGACACACATATTAGAAATAATTTTGACGTTTCAGAAATAGCATTGATAGAAATATTATTTAGTTGATACATTGATAAGATATTTAATTCAACAAAAAATAACACGATGAATTTTCTGACGGTTGAAAAGATCATTTGCGGACAGAAGCTGCTGGTCTTTACTTGTTAGTTGAGTAAATATTGGTCTGATCTTATGAACTAAATGAAAGAGCTACACAAGAATATCGCCAACTGTGTGACAGATTCCTAATAAAGACAGATTAAGTGATTATGCATTCTAGGTAGGAACTGCGGCACAAAGTGATTTCTGTCTGTATGTAGCTATCTTGAAAGATTTAACATGCATAATGAAAAAACAATTTAACATTATTTGTCGTTTCAAGGACGCAATACATTCTTTTGAAATAAACTATTTATTTTAATGACAACTCTACAGCTCTAATCAGCACAATTTTTGTTCTGTCGTATGTTTTGTAAGTATTAATGACAAAATTGACACAAGATACATCACCACTGAAACAAAACACCTTTTAAACAACGTTTTGTACTGATAAGCCGAACACCCGTGGTACTACCACTAAAATGTAAATCAAAAATTAAAAAGTCGTTATAGCATATAGTCGAAAATCTAAGTAACAATTACTAAGCTACGACAAGTTTCTTATGGCCAAAGCAGTGTGAGGTAAATAAAAAGATTAGAATCCGGTTAAGTTTTTTAACCAATTCATTGTGACAACCATCAAGGTTACTTGTGACCGACCTAAGCGCCTTACAGCGCATGAGCAACACAAGAAACATCACTGTAGGAATTTCAGACCAGGAAATCTATTATATTCCACAAGCGGGTTTTACTTTATATTGTGCGAACAGGATGATTTCCCACTGATCTCACCCGGAAGGCAAGATACTTCAAGCTATCTTTAATTTTGCTGTTAAAGTTTCTATTTATTATACCTGTTAACGGAAATATTTGAAATCATTAATAAGCAATAACTCTTAGTTGATTGACGAATTATCTCTTCCTTAATTGTAGACCTAGTCTTGCCGATAAGTTCTATTTTTTTCATAATTTCGAGATTTTATCAACAAAAAACGCAGAAACAAAATAACCATCGAAGTGTGCCAACTGATAAAAGGTCTATAAGAATTTTTATTACGTTAATATTATATATATTATATATAATATTATTTGTAGATTTTTTCCTGCTATAAGGATTTTTTTATTTTATTATTTTATTCGCTTTTTGCTGCTCACATGTTTAAATGTAATTATTTTAGAGCAGCAACTCGTTCTTGAAGTTGAAACTCATTTCGGACATTGAAATAATGATCGATAATGAGTATAAATGTCGATTTGAGGGGACGATACTTAGTTAGTTGATTTAAGTGTTGTGATTTTATTTAAACATGTTTTATTTGAAATTAGTATACATGCATGTACACATATCACATCACATTTTCTATTTGTTTTATACTTCTAAAACTTAATTTTTTATTCGGAGTGTTGCTGAACTACTAGCTATACTATACTTCAAAGACAGGTTTAATTTTGTGCAGTGATTTTTTTCACATATATTATGCTTTAGTGTATAAAGATCGAGCAAAGGTTAAAACAAATATACCCCACAAATTATATTTAGGAATGTTACAGCATTGATTTGGATTTACATTTGTTTTATTCATTTTTATTTGTAGCACATTTTTTCATATTGCAAACGTAAAATATCTATTTTAAATTTTTTCGCTGCTTATATGTACTTATAAATAAAGCTCCATGGTCGTGGGTAGAGGCAAGATGCCTGCGACAATAAAACCGGCTACGAAATGCTAAGCGGTCCAAAATCGAGACGCGAAACCCCGTTCAATTCCTGAATAACATGTATCTGGTAACAATATAATCAATTTATATAACAGTGTAATACACTTAATTTATGTTTTGTCTGTGTGTACCGTTATGATTTATTTTAAATCCTACTTATATAGTACACTTGTTCGCCGTGACCTATGAAGTGGTAGCACTTTAATATATAAGATAAGATATTATTGCGGTTTCGAACTGACAATATAAATAAATAATATAAAACATAACAAATAAATTTCACGAAAAAAAAATAATATAAAGAGTAAAAAACGCGAGGGCATATAAAGTTACGCAATAATTGATATGACAGGGTTGAATCTGTTTTCGTAAACTCCCATCATTCATACAATTTACACTTAGTAACATAAATATGACAATGAAGTAAACAAAAACAAACCTAAACCAACACCGTAATTATCACGAAACATAACTTATAAAACATAAGTACAATGAGATGGCTTTTACCTTACACTAAGCGCCTTTATAGCAGATCAATCATAATGACATTAACGTTCTATTGTAGGTCATAGACATCCCACATTTTTTAATATCGTCTTTATTTTAAAACCATATTATTATGACCACTGCAAATTTTAATAATAAGCAGTTGGAAGAATGAATGCTCCATTAGTTGGAAGGTATGCCATTTTTATTATTGTTCCAGCAACATAGGATACAATGGTCCAATGACCATATTAAACCCCGATTTAGATCTATCTTGGTGGATGCATGTCGACACGTTTTAGTATCGCCCAAAACAAAGATGTGTACTGCACCAGCTATGATCACGGTTACAAAATTTGCATAAAATGTGCAACCATCACAATTCAAAAATCCATTACATTTTTATTAACAAAATGTTTGTTATAATTTAAATATTTCTCTCATACCTCTGAGGTATTAGTAGAAAAATATTGCCTAGTAAATAACCATAAAAAGATTTTCTTTTCGAATGTTGGTTTTGAACTTTTCTGCATTACATGTCCTAGTTCCAGGTTAACAATTAAGCGCAACATGTGTTCTCCGAAAAATGATATGTTGATAAAAATAACTGCACTTAAATGTGCATCAATATTCAATGCAAATCTTACAGATGTTAATATGCAGAGAAAATGTGTAAAGAAGTAATTTACATTTCATTTTTGTACGATATGTCTTTCAGAACTTTCAATGAAAATGATATATTCTATGTTTAAAAGTCATGCCCATCGTTTCTTTTTGACATAAGTAATAGATTGCATGTTTTACTAAATTAATCAAAAGTTTTGTATTACCTTTTAGTGCAACAGAACACCTCTAATGAAATATTTTTTGAAACGAAATCAGAAAGTGAGAAAATGAACAGCATGTCAAATATTCCAATATACTTTAGTGATAAATTCGCATAAAAATTAAATAATTTTTAACTGCTTTAAAACAAAGCATATTTTGAAATATTCGTATTTCGTAATTTTGAGAAATGAAACCCTAGCTAAAGACACACAAAAATCAATGTTTAGGACTTACCTGGTCACCTCTAAATGGATCAACTTAAATACTTACATGTTTAAAGGTTTGTCTGTTGTGGTAGTGAACATGAACATGAAGTAAATGAGCAATTTATGAAAAGCGTACTCGTTCTTACATATTCTCAATTTGTTATAGGATACTAATAAATCATTATTATTCGTTTGATGCTTATTTTGTCGGACAGGAATACCAGGAACTGAGTTCCAAGCTAAAAGAACTTCAATTCAGATGTAGCATTTATAGAAACAAATGATACAAAAGTAATATCATTAATTCAGAAGCTTTTCTCAAACTACGAAAACTGGCATCCACGAAATTCAATGAATCCACAGTATGTAGGCTGAAATGTTTTGTTTAATATGTATGTTCTCTGTATAATTTGTCTCACGAAGTATACATTTTAAAATTAATGTGTATATAAGACCACCAGATAAATAATTGATGTAAAGGTCTGCTTGTTAGAATTTTAATTTTACAATTAAATTAGATATTTTGCGGTACTTTCCCCTTTAAGCTTGATAAACTCAGATTTTCGTGTTCAATTAAAATTTTATAATGTAATTCATGTCTATATTAGAGTTTCTAACGATCACTCAATTTCAGAAAATATATAAAATCGCCTTGACATATATTACCCTACCTATATCATGTGGGTAATTAATATATTTTTCCACAAAGCAAATATTGCCAGTAGATATATTATTGGAATGTCATGAATGAAAATGTATTTAAAATTAGTATTGTAAACAAACCATATAAAATTCAATTTTTAATTTGAAATTCGAACGTTTTGTTGTTCATCGGCAACTAAGTGTTTCACATGCAACGATATAGGTAAAAAAAGTAAAGTAAATCAAATACGATAGAACGGGTGTAATACAAAGAACAAAATCCTAGTACTTAACTACAAATGAAAGTAAGAACAAAACACCGAACACCACGGAAATTGTCAAAAAAGGCAATCCACAGATAAAAGTCCTAAAACTGTCAAACTTTAGAACCAACAGCCAAAAATATAGCAACTACAGAAATGGTCTTGACTTGGTTCATGCATTTCAAAAGAAATGGTGTTAAAACAGGTTTTATGACACGCTAAACCTTATGCTTCCATTACTGTAGTATTTAATTTGGTTTGTTGATGAATTAGATGTATATCATATACCACTAGTCATAAATAGGTGTATGCAATAATCATCGCAGCACGATGGTTGTTAATTTAAAGAATATCATCAACATATCTACATGTGAAATTAAAGGACACAGTTTCTTTTATCTTCTTGTCTTTAATAAGACATTGAAGAAATTCAGTTTTATATGAATACAGAATCAAATCAATAAGGAGTGGGATACAGTTTGTTTCCATAATTCCGGTTGCCTGCTAAAAAAACATACTTCAAAAGCTAAAAATATTCTGTAGCTCAGAAAATCTTACATACTATAAACCTGTTCCTCGCTGTAGCATACTTTGCACTTTTGGTTCATCAGTATAAAAAAAACATATTGTCGTAACCTTAAACTACAGTGTAGGCATATGTGGAAGCGAATGCTTTATGTATGCCTTTTTACGACGGTATGTTAGTTCCCGTGAGGGAACCTGGCATAAAGAGTTGAAAAATAAAGGGTTCTAACAGATGAAATTTAAGATATCGATCTTGATTTTAAATTATCCAATTTATTCTTTAACATTTTTGAGAATCCCCATATGATTAATAATACTTCGCGAATAAACATTTTAACATTATTTTTGCTGTTCTTCTTTTACTGCAAACAATATCATAGTCAACCGTTTTGACACTTTTGGTAAAACACGCAGATGAGCTGTATGTAATTTTGGAATCCAATTATGGTAAGTCTTCAGACTATTTGTCGTTATGAATATTCAAAGAAGGTATTAAGGACTTACGGTTAGCCGAGGTTTCATCGTTGTAAAATGTGGTACGTGTATGTGGAATTACCAGAGTTATTCTTGATTCCTAGCTTTTTAATCTCAGGCATTCATAGTAATGTGACTAACATACAAACAATGTTGTTAAAAGCCTTGCAGGGACAACATATTTGCTATGGAAAGAAGTGAGGCACATGATATAAACCTCGCATTGGAATACGGATTTGGTTCGATCATTAATGCAATGTCTTAGATTCTTTATGTGACGTGGTACCAAGACCTTATAGTTCTTATCCAGGTAGACACCTACAGGGGGTTTTCTCTGGGTACTCCGGATTCTTTCCCCAACAAAAACTGGATGCCATGATAAAGCTGAAAAATTGATAAAATGGCGTTAAACACCATTCAAAACAAAACAAACCAGTTAGAGACAGTGCATCTAGTTCTGGGTCTCGTTCCCTTTCTCTCTTAATTCACTCTGGGCATAATCTTCGATTGTATTCATAATAGTTTTGAAATTTAAATTCCAGTCGACCGGATGAGAAGTAAAGCATGTTTCTGAGATTCTTTTGGTCATTAATGCTCAGATCACCAGTAATGACATGACTAGAGAGATTGCATATAAAAGGAGAATGACAACAAATGCATTTGGTAGGTTGCTTAATGTATGTTTCAATATTTAAGTCCTGCCATGCTTGTTTGTAATTTAAGATTTTACGGGCAATGTTGTTTTTATATTTATAACACACAATTGATTTTGAAATATGAAAGGGTCTGATCTTTTACTTCTTTTTTCTATTGAGAATACTGATGATGTTAATTAACGACATCAATTCCTTTATTTCCGAAGTTAAAGTGAAGGAATTTTCTATTCTCTTTAAGAAGAGTCGCACGTGTTTCAAAAGACGGAAAGAAACTATGTCGCAAATCATGCATGACAATCTATATTTAGATGTAAATGGGTCTCTCCTTCAACCTCAAATAAATATGATCAGACGCTTTTCTGAAAATCTCAATGAATTACTCCATCGACGAGTATCTTATTAATATTGGTTGCCATTGTTTATTCGTCTGAAGAAACAGAGAGCACCCATAGGTGATATTGTTATGTAGTGTGTCGTGTGTGGTTGTCAAATGTCGTAATTGCCCTTTGATTTTTGGCTCTTCTTGGTTAGTTTTTTTTGTCATTTATACCATATAACATAGATAATATTTTACGAAATGCCTGAATAAATGCGACAATATACAGATTAAATGTTGCAAAATAAGAAGATAACATGTGCGATATAAAGACAGTAGTTACTGTAAATGGATCTTTCAATGATATTTTTTTCTGGACATTTTTGGATAAGAGTTCAGCAAACACAACCTTTATTTTGTTTAAATATAGACATTTTCTTTAGTACTACTTATCAAATACTTAAAATTTTATTTAATATTCATGATCAAGTGTTCAAGAAATAAACTATAGAGTTAATAGTATTGCACGTATATATAAATTGCCGATTTCGTAAATCAATATGTAAAACATACATGAGAGCGACAATGCATCACCATAATTATGTTATCTTATTACTGACAATGCATTATCACATTAGACATACACTTGTAATTAATAAACGTTTGTAACGATTTATCAAAACATTTACGTGAGGTCCGAGTATTAGTCCTCGAGAAAATCATTTTTTTATATTTGATTTTAATATATATCAGTATAACCAACAAGTCTCATCCCTTTGCAAATAAAATACACCTATCCACTTTACTTTGTATAATTTCGGCAGTGTAATCCAGTGCAATAACTGTTTATATTGTGTGGACATATGAACTTTTTAGACCCTAAAACGTGTTCTGTGGTTTTCCTTGATTTATACTTGTTTACTTTTATATTAACCATCTTTAGTTTTAGGTCATTGCTGCTATAAAATATTCAGTGAAAAAAAGTCAGTCATTAATGTCAAACAACATAGATATAACTTTAAACTGTATAAACATTTTATTTTGATGCGTGCAATTATGGGAATGCACATAGACCCCCCACAAAGAAATTCTCTAAAAGCATATATATGCAACTCTATTCATTGCAAATAATTTTCTAATTGTTGTATTCCAACGTTTGTTTTGTTCCTACTTGCATCGAACGGTTTAACGTTATTTAATAAATTACAAAGTAATGACAGTGTGATATTGTTCAATTGTTATTTACATATTCTCTGGAACGTTATTTTCTACTTTAAATTTTAAAAATTGCAGAATAGAAAACACAAAGAAGGCAGTATAATACATAAAGTTCCAAAATTAATTGGCATAAAATATATGCATTAAATATTTTTAAAATTCGTTGCGGTTAGACAGGGATATCCTATCATACATCTTTTTATGATTTCTGGTTGTTAGTCAATTTCCATGTTTCCGTTCATTAATTATATTCCTTTGGTTCACGTCTAGTAGAGAAGTATTATTAACATAATTAGAAATTAATGTCAATTATTTTACCAGGTGTCACTTATAAAGTAATAAAAGCACCAGTGAACTTAATACAGCAACAAGATCAAGTTGTAAATTTGCGAAACACACTTTCTCCACAGCAATTCTTAATCTTATATTTATCGCTAATTTATTTTAAAATGTTTTTATACAAAATAAATGTGTATGCATAACAGATGAATGTGAACAAGAACTGTGGGTTAAACGGTGGTTACAATAATAATGATAAATAAAGTATGCAATTTATCATAGTTTTTAGAAAATAATTAGGAATATTAACAAGTTTAAAGTTAATTGTGTGCGTTATATACGTCAACATTAGGAAGATAAAGATATAACTTATTATTTGAGCAAGCAAACGAAATATTAGTGTTGAGCAGATTAAACGCAATGAAAAACAAATGTATTCTGGAAAGAAATGACAACAGAGTATATTAGAGGTGCTATTTACATGCCTTTTTTCAACGTGTGTGGAAAAATCACTTAAAACCAAAATATTAAAGAGGGTCTGTGTAAATATGTCATAAGAATATAAATTATACGTATGTCTTATCTATCATATATTGTGTTTACAAATGAATTCTATGTCCCATTAATTATTCAGTTGTCTGAATTAGTTTTTTTTTATTTTGTAGGTCATGTAAAATAAATGGTATCTTTGATTGATCGCACATTCAATTTTAAATAAACGCAAGTACATTATAATTATAATGCACCAACAGTTTATTTACAGTAAATCAACAACATAAAATATGCTTATAAAGTTAACACCTTTACCACCTTTGAATAAAATTGAGATCTAGAGCTTTCCATTAAAATACAATTTGCCCTGGTTTATAAAACTGATACGAAGTGATATAAAATGAAAAACAAAACATAACAGGTGTTCTTGTGAGCTAATGCTTACTTATGATACCCCCGTTCTTTACTTTTATACAAACACAGACCAAAAACAGTATATCACCTATCCCGCATGGGGGGCGGGAGTATAATTACATTGACTGGTTGTTAAACATTTATTGTACAAATAATTAACTGTTGTAAAATCTATATATATGTGAAAATTTATCTATGAACTCAAAAGAAAACAAATTGCTTTTTTACATGCATTGAAAACTTTCGGAAAATATTTAACTTATTGTTCATCAGATTTTTAAAATGTTTGGTATGTATATCTGTAGACAATTGTAGAAGGTATATTAGTCAGCTACCAAATTATCAATCAAAATTACAATACGGATTAATGGGTGGGTCACTTAATTTCTAACGATGCAAAAAATAATCAACACTAAAAGATAAGCAAATATGAAAAAAATTTAAACGAGTTGTTGTTGTCCGTTATTTTATTCCTTGTATCTTGTTTTAATGTATTTTCCTTTACCTACTTTGCTTGCAAAGACCAGCTCATACGTCATTGAAAAATAAATGTCAAAACAACTCATAATACAAATTCATAAAACTATTAACAATTTATTGACTGTTTACACACAATAATATATTATGCTTAATGTATTTAGTAACACTGCCAAACAAATTCCCCTAAAATAATGTTATCATTATAAATCAAATATTAGTTTCTGTACAATTGATAATAAAATTCAATAATGAGGCCGTTTCTATATATTTTAAGAATCAGCAAAATACAGTATTCAAAAAATGACATTATAGACTTTTTATTTGGTCAATACAACAGAGCCCAGGTGATGACAGAATCACAAAACTGACGAGACGTTTTCGCTTTAGATCGGACGACAGTGATAAAAATACTAGGAACCTCACAAACTAACATAACATATTAAAAACCTCAAAATGACTTACAACCTTACGAACTATCATTACATATTAAAAACCTCAGACGAACTGAGAAGGGTGTACAATTCATTTTTTTTAATTCTTCCATTTTCCCGCAGTCAAACAAGGAGTAAAACTTTATGAAATTCGAATATGGTAAACAATACATAGCATTTTTGTTCTCAACAAAGCAGTCACGTCTGAAAAAGGCTACATATAATTCAGCGAGTCAGACCTTCAATTCAAGGCTCGAGGCAACAAGTACCCATTTTAATGATGAATTTTCATAGAATCTCACATTTCTAACTAAGCCACAAAGACGGGTGAATGTGCTGCTTACCCGTACGGAATACCTCTGTGCATCCATGGCTTTTAGTTCGGGTTAATATGTTTGTTTGTTTGATGGTGTTTAACGCCACTTTCAGCAATTTTTCAGCTATATCTTGGCGTCCAGTTTTTATTGGGGAAGGAAGCCGGAGTACCTGGAGAAAACCCCCGACCTTCAGTAGGAAAACTGCGGGTTAATATGATAAGTTTTGTTTTGTGTCATGTGTCCGTTTGACTTCTGATTTGGAGTAGTCCATAGACTTTCGGCTCTTGTTATTTCTTCGATTCTTTTTTCTAACATAGTTCTTCCTACATAATAACAACTTAATACTAGTATACCAAACGTAGTCCAATGGAAAAAATATTCTCGGCGTACTGCTTGATATAATTATCATTATTTTCTTGAAGACATCTATCTTGATGATAGAATTATGCTAAAGTACATCTCCCTGATAAATATTGACACAATCACAGAATACAAAAATGCTAATTGTTGTAAATTCTGCACCCTAGCTTACTAACACGAATAAATAGCAACAACAACAGCTGAAATTCAAGGGATAATTTTAAATCCTGATTAAGACACACATATACAACACAAAACAGCCCAAAAAACCATACGTGTAATCAGGTGATCCGGACAAGTAAGCATTACCTGCCTTTAATTGGATTCCCGTCGAGTTACTTATTGTCATGACCAGAAAAAAAGTCAAATCCAGGAACAGGAAATACTACTATAACAAGGTACAACAAACACATGTTTGATGAGCTTAGTAGTAAACAGCAGTGACTGGTTTAGAAAATCGGAACAAACTGTGAAATCTAGACAACATACGTCAGAGCTGCGGAATGTTGCTATCGATTAAATGGAAGTTTACAATGGGAAAGTTGAAGTCATCACGTTTGTCGTATAGTTGTTTGGTTTCCGGAGTCTATTTCTAGACGTAAGCCTACGTAACATGACAACCTAGGTGTATTGTTGGTGTCCTTAATTTCATGTTCGCTTGGATAGATTAAATGCAAATAGTTACCGAATTTAGCATCGTTGAGGGACAAAACATCATCAATATAGTGTAAAGTGAAATTAAACGTCTAGACCAGTGTCTTTTCTTTCTTCGTCAGCAGCCTTTCATAAGAGTGCAAAAACAGGTCGGTGATGAGAGAAGCACAAATAGTTACTTCTAGAATACTAACAGTCTGTTGAAAAATATGTCCTCCACAAATGAAAAGTATGTTGTCAATCAGATACAGATTTCTATGGGTAGTGTGCAAGGAAAGGCTGGACTAATAACTAGTGATACCCATCTCTTAGTTATAAATTTGAGTATAGAATATAGTATAGAATTGCCTATTTGGTATTCGTATTCATGCGTCATGTACCTTTTTGTTAGTTTGAAGAATATTTTGTGTATAAATCTGAGTATGTATGCAAATTCTTAAATTCTTTAGTAACCACTACTTGATAGGCAATTACATATTTACATTTTATCCTACATATTGTTTTCAAACCACTAACACCAGTTGTAAAATATGTACATAACTGAAGTGCCAGTGTGTTCTTAGTCTAACTTTATATTCTTTGTAAATTAAAGTAAATGGTTTTTCGGTACATGATTTATACTCAGATAAATGACACTTTCTTTTTTTATATCTTAATTACAGTCGTTGTATTCTCAAAACAATGTCCTTGTTTTCAAGTCCACCCATTTCTATATGTATTCGTTAATTTTGTAATATTGAAAAGTGTTAACTAGAAAATAATACGGAAGCTTCCTTTATTAACATCGTCAAGCTGACGACCTGTCTATAGTTACAACGCTTTACTGACGTTTACTTATTTTCTTGTTCCTATATGTGTAAAAAATATCAACATTTTACAAAAAGTTTGTCCTTTAAGAAATACTTAACATAAATCATTCCTGATGGAAAGTCCAATATCAATAAATGCGCATATATCAAACGATATTTTGGTCATCTGTTAATAAGGCTAAATACAGATAACAAATTGAAAAAATTAACTCACCAGAACTTACAATATATTTGGACTCCAACAAAATTCATGATATAGATCAATTTTGTCATGTCCATCCAGGTCTAGGTAGTTAATTGCGTATTTTTAAGACATAGCAGCGTGTCGACAGTTGAATTATGAGTTTTAGTCAGACTTCTGGATTGGTGTATTGACTCAGCTTTCAATGAACAAGGATTGACAGTTTTCTTCTAACAATTACATGACAAAAAACTTCATGAAAGTAGGGTTTAACCCCAAATAAACAAAACAAAACATAGGTCCTATCCAAAATACCACAAATGTATTCCCAAATGTCTTGACTTCTTGAAAGATATTTAGAAAATGAGTTACTAGTATTCGTTTAATACGAACCTAATTGGATTTCGTAACAAAGGCAAACAAAGGCAGTACTCGGGGAAATAAGCGGAGAAAAACCAAATTATCAATCAAATTTTAAATTCAAAAACACTAATACTAAGTTATTGGACAAAGAACAACAGCAAACACAGAACAAAACAATACACAAACAAAAGACAGCGACACGAACTCCGGAAGTGTAAGCAATTGCTGCTTGTTAAAACACATCCATCCGTCGAGTCGTTTGCAGTAAATCAAGATTAAGTCAAGTCAAGTAAAGGAAGATACTACAAAAACATTTCGCCAAACCTACATCTGTACTCATTTGAAAGACATATATAGTGTACATTGTATTTGTCTATATGTACATGATTTCTTTTTTAAAATTATTCAAACCCTTTGAGAAACAAAAAGATGCAGTGTCCAAGTTAATCGAATAGCTCGATCAAGGTAATCTTGGTATTCCCAAGCTCTGTAGTAGTTGAGAAACCTAATCGCTATATGCTGGAGCGAATGGAATGTTTTGCTGCACAAGAAGCGAAAGTTGACGATTTATTCTCTGATAAAGAATAATCGTAATATGACTTTGTTGCAAATAATGTACCTATGAAATGTATTCAATCCACCGTAACTTATTTATTCATTTTATTATTTAGACGAAATAGTTTATATCTTTTCAAAGTATTTTCATTAGATTGCAGTTAATAGATATGTGAATTTATGGTTTCTAAACACTAGCATCTATTGTTCGCATTGGGTTCGGGTTACTCTGTTTCCGTATTTGTGTTTTTGGTAATTGTTTCTCTGGATCCCTATATGTAATCTTCCTTTTACTTTGGGTTCTTGCTGTTCGGTCGGTTTCCTGGTATGTTTCTTGCTTAAATCGTCGTCATATTCCTTAATAATATGATATTTTTTTTATTTTCACTTTTTATGGCTATGGCTAAAGATCAAACAAGGATATATATCTACAATCCAATTACTTTCTTTGCGTTTAATCTGTATTGAACTTTTGTGTATATTTCAAAAAGATGTATGCATTTAGGAATTAATGCATTTATGAGCGCATCATATTACTGACTAGTGATTGTGATACCCCAACGCAGTTCATCAACACACCAGCTAGCACAATACAGAAAAATAAGCGGTATGTGTGACATGCCAAAGACCTTATTTAACCCAAAATTTCTTCTTATATGAGTAAACTGCTGTAGTTTTGGTGGTTGGTTCTTAAGTTTGCGGATTTATTGTGGATTGTCTTTTGTACAGTTTGATTGGAGATAGTTTGTTATTACCTTCATTAACAAATATGCTGATTTGATGCAAAACCATCACGGAAATTAATGTTATAAATTATGTTTCAATTTGCATGTCTAAAGCTTTAAAAAAAATAGAACACGAACTCCGGTTAAAACATGAATTAAAGTATCAGTCAATTAGCCTGATATAAAAATTAAGGAAGTTTCAATCATTAATCACTCAATATTATGAAGAACATTTTTTGGTTAAATTTGTCTTATTAATTATAAGACTATGCCGTTAATAATTTATACACTAGTTGTGGGTGGCGAACTAAATAATTACATAATCTAAGTCTCATGAGCGGATATAGTTAACGAGTAATGAAAAAAAATTGCGAAAAACACAATATTTTAATATACATGTACTACTAAACATTGGCGTGTATTAAGTCAGACTTGTACACTATGAGAACAATTTAGTTTTTGGACGGTCCCGAAAATTAAATTAATGGATAAATTAAATGCAATAAATTATTCGCAGCTTAAAAAAGCAAAAATTTCAGATGCGTGTTTATTTCGAGCTTATTTTGTTTTGTTTTTTGTCAGGTACATATGAAAAGGAGAAAAGCAAAACAGAAATCTTACAATCTTATTCAGTTATTTAAAAAAACAAAATCACGAAAACAAACTAACATAATATATATATAATATAATATAAATGTTGGCTTATAAAGTCACACAATACATTATGTAACGGGATTGAATCGGTTAAAGAGATCTCAAACTCTCGCCGTTATGGTAATACATGTACCTTACAACAGTCATACAGCAATGAAAAACAAAAACCTGAACAATCAAGAACTATCATAAGCTACCCTGATTGTTTATTTTTTCATGCACTGATATCATTTACCTTTTTTAATACGCCAAAGCTTAATCGTGATGTGTAGTTTTAAGTTGCATAAGTAAGAAGAAATCGCCCCACTCAAAACAAAATTTAATAAACAGAAGAACAAACACATTAACAAATCCAGTCATACAGAATTAAAGTAAAAGATACAGCAATTCATTATATCAATTTATTAATATTTATGTTGTCGCTATCTCCGATACCACTTGTCCTGGAAGATGACTGACATTAGCTTAGTTTAAAATTCAGAACAATTGGTCATTTTCGTAATTTCTAGATCATTTTTGGTAAACAATAAATTTCAAGATACGATAAACACATAAATAATATGATCACATTTCCCCTGATGTCACATGTAATAATGAATGACTGACTAATTGTTCCGACCAATCACCTACGCTCGGCTTTAAAACTATATAAACCCACTCAATGTTACCATAATAAACATTTACCTTGTGAAGTGCTACTGAACATAACTAAACATGGATTACTATATCTTTATTATCATGCTTTTTGTAGGAGTTGGGAATGCATATATCAATATGAATCCCTACAAACAGCAGATTTTAGATCTTCATAATAATGTTAGACGAATGGAACCTGCTGCTAACATGCAACTAATGGTAAGATATTTTTTCTCTTTCTAGTTAAATTGAAAATTGTTCATATACTTTAACTGATCGCTGTCATCATGAAACTCAGGAATAATAATATAAAGTTTTTTTTTTAATTAATCGATTTTTTTAGCTAAATGACAAATTTTATTGAAACAAAATTAAATTAAAATAAATCATATGAAAAAAAAACTTTCGAACGTTTTGAACGTGATTTAGAAAAAGAAAGATATTGAAATAGTTTATTTTTGATTGCTTATGTGAGAAAATTATTGTGGTATGAATTACATTAAGTTTAGTACATTTGTATTGTGAAAAAGATGGTAAAAAAGTCTTAATAACAGCATAAATCTTTCTAAAGAATGTAAAACTGAATGTGCATTTGAACGTTATGTTTTCTCCTTACCAATTAGAGTTCATGGGGATATGCAATTGAAGCTGGAAAAAACAATAGCAAAGTATTTACAGTATTAAAAAGACAATAAATAACACGGTTGCTTCCTTCATACCTTGATGACCTCTCATTTAACTTTTTGTTTTACTTATTTGATATTTTCTATAAAAAGTTAATTTTACCGGTTTAGTAATATCTGGATTTTTAATTTCAGAGATGGAATACTCAACTTGAAAACGAAGCAACGATGTGGGCTGCAAACTGTATGTTTGATCATCAGCAAGCAGGTCGAGGGGAGAATTTGGCAATGCATACAGCTCCATGGGATTATGCCCAGTTGATAACCACCGGTATAACAATGTGGGCAGATGAGAAGCAACAATACACCTACGGCAGTTCAGGATTCTCATCAGCTACGGGGCATTATACACAAATGGTTTGGGCAGAAACAACCGATGTTGGTTGTGGAATGACACGCTGTCCAAGTCTTTCGATGGGAGGAGGAACACCAATGCAGGACGCTTGGTTCTTTGTTTGTTTCTACACTCCACCGTAAGTTAAAGTAGAATGTTCTTTATATCAATTTCAATCTCTATATTCTTTAATGAAATAATGTTTAAAATACAAACATAGAATATAAGCTGCTGTTAGCTAGACGTATACTTTCTCGATGTCTGCAGTCCCTGTATTATTTGTAGGTAATTACAGATATCCTAAATTATGAGAAAAATGCATTTTTATAATCAACAGTGTAAAGACAAAAAGCGAAATTAGACAGCTTTGACGTATACCTTTAAAAGCCTGTAAATGTAGCCTTTTATATTTACCTACCTCATATAACGCTAATCGTTTAATTTGCAGTGGTAACTTCATCGGGCAGTTGCCTTACATATCAGGGCAGCAATGCAGTCAGTGTAACAGGGGGCAGCACTGCGACATGGGCCTTTGTTCAGGTAAGAATCTGAAGTTGAATATATGTATTTCTTTCATCCATTCGGAAACGAAAGACAAAAAACGTGTCAACGAGATTAGCAATAAATTATCACAATTTTAAGAAAAAGTAATCACGTTTGAACACCTTTACAAATACTAGTAATTTGAAGGCACACATTAACATAAACATAAACACTATTCTGATAGACGATGGTTGTTTACTGTGTGCACTGATGGTTGTTTACTGTGTGCACTGTTGTTGTATGACAGTGATTCTTGTTTCAGGCTAATCGATTTAAAACCGCTATAAATACAAGACTAAGAAACCACACCTGGAAGCTTGCACTCCACTTAAGCTGTTATTATTCACTAACATCTGTTTGGCGGGGGGATTCATATAGATTCTCGGAATATAAATTTTTACCTTTATAAAAAGTATGTAATATTGGTTTGGAAAGCTTGTCATAATTCTATGATCTACTTGCAATTTACTTTTTTAAAAGATGTAGTGATCTATTTACTCAAAAATGATTTCCAAATAATTTTGCTTCTAATTTTCAGATTATCCAGGTGGTGGTGGCGCCCCAGGTGGACAAATGGGTGGTGGTGGTGGTGGTGGCGGCGCTCCAGGTGGACACATGGGTGGTGGCGGTGCTCCAGGAGGACAAATGGGTGGTGGCGGCGGCGCCCCAGGTGGACAAATGGGTGGTGGCGGCGGTGCGCCCAGTGGACAGATGGGTGGTGGTGGCGGCGCGCCAGGTGGACATGGAGGTGGAGCCCCAGGTGGGAACATGGGCAGCGGCGGTGGAGCACCAGGCGGACAAATGGGTGGTGGAGGTGGGTCAGGTGGACATGCAGGTGGATCCCCAGGAGGACAGATGGGTGCTGGACCAACACAAAGTAGTCAACATGGTGGAGGTCCCTCGTCGGCTGGAAATATGGGCGTTATAGGGGGTGGACCGGGTATGCCTCAAATACAATTTATCAATGGTTTTCCACATATTAGTTTGGGAAATCCTCCCGCTAGTGGGGGTGCAGGAAGTAATCAACCTACAGGAAGTGGAAATCAGCCTCAAGGAAGCGGAAATCAACCTACAGGAAGCGGAGGTAATGCAGGTGGTCCTCCTGGAAGTGGTGTTGTCAGCAAGAATCCAGCTGGATCAATAACTATTTGGGGCTTCCAGGGTGGTTCACAAAACAAACCCAGAGGTGGAGGTGGAGGGGCCGGCGGCTGTACAGATCAACCTTGGTGTTCAATGTGGGTAGAATTATGTGCGGACCCCAAATACTCTACAAAAATTGCAAGGGATTGTCCAGTATCTTGTGGACAGTGTCCCCAAACTGCTGGTGGGCCAGGACAAGGAGGGCAAGGAGGAGGAGGTGAATATTTTTTGTATTTTTAAGAAAACGAACAAATATTTGATTTTACTTCGTTCTAGTAGTTTTCAAAGACATTATAGGTTTAAAATATCTAACCACAAAATTCCGATTAACAAAGAAAGTAGAATACACCAGGATACTTAATAAAGGCAAATTGTTTTTACTAGCCCCTTGTTCGAATTTACACTATAATTTAACTGCGTTCATGCTTTCATTACAAACAATTTTTTCATAAGCACACTTTCTAATTTTAGGACCAGCTTGTGTGGACGCCATTGAAGGGTGTGTCTTCTGGAAACAAATAGGGATGTGCCATATACCATTTTTTCAGGCGTATATCACAGAGACATGCGCCAGGACATGTAACATGTGTTGAGGAACTATCCAACGAATTCCTTTCTACAAACGTCCCGAAGGTCCCGAATGGAATCCATTGAATGTGTTCTTATGTGTAAGAATTGCGGGGAATCTGGCAAAATTGATCTCATTTGCATAGTCATGGGTACTAATGTGATTACCTCTGATTGGTTGATAGTGTCACGCAACGTTTGGTTCTGAAATGACACGAGACATAGTTTCAGTATTCTGTGATGCATTAGAAATGTTAATTGTATTTCAATAAATTATATATTTGTAATAAAAGAGCGAAAAACCATTAATGTACATTATTTTTTTGTAAGTTTGACTGCAAAATACTTCTAGGCTTAGCACTTTGTAAAGAAAATAATCTTCATAATGTCAAGACTACTGTGTTCATGTATATGCACCATACTGTCACAATTGAATCTGAAAAATCATTATACGAATCAAAGAAGCTTCAATTGGACAGCTTAACTAAAAAACTAAGTTATATTTATAGTACAGTCTTCTGAGTTAGACAGACACACCTTCGAACGCTTTAGCGTGAGAAGGTGTATTTGTCTAACGAGGAAGGCGGTGCTATAAATTACTTGTAACATGAATAAGCCCCTAGATCCCGCCCATTAATAATTTGGTTATAAATAAAGAGGGCGGTGTTTATTATGTTGCGACCGATATTCGACTAATCAAATGAAAAGCTCGTGCTATCCTTTTGCAGTGAAAATCAATAAAATTTGACATAATTAAGGCGGAGTTTTACTGTGCATTATCGGATCTAATTGTAGTTAGTTATTGCATGACTGTTTTTCCCTTGAGTTTAACAGGCACACGTGACCTTTCATGTAATATTATGCAAGTGTTTTAATTTAGAGTATACCTACTCGTCGTCTCTTGTTTATTCGTAAAAAAGAACAAAGGATTCATGTTAAAATTACGGATAAATATCAGTTAATGTACGTCGAATAAAGTGCAAATGTCTTCTATAAATTCTATATAGTATATAACGCTACATTTTTTCATAACAGACGTGTTTATGTTATAATGAACTCTAGTTGTCAGTCTTTTGTCATGTTACCGAGGCTAAATATCGTTTCCACGCTCAATACAAACTATATAAAAGAAGTTATATTTATAGCACAGTCTTCTGAGTTAGACAGATACTCCTTCGAACGCTTTAGCGTGAGAAGGTGTATTTGTCTAACGAGGAAGGCGGTGGTATAAATGATTTGTAACATGAATAAGCCCCTAGATCCCGCCCATTAATAATTGGTTATAAATAAAGAGGGCGGTGTTTATTATGGTGCGACCGATATTCGACTTATCAAATGAAAAGCTAATATTGGAAGCTCGTGCTATCCTTTTGCAGTGAAAATCAATAAAATTTGACTTAATTAAGGCGGAGTTTTACTGTGCACTATCAGATCTAATTGTAGTTGGTTATTGCATGGCTATTTTCCCTTGAGTTTAACAGGCACACGTGACCTTTCATGCAATATTATACAAGTGTTTTAATTTAGAGCATACCTACTCGTCGTTTCTTGTTTATTCGTAAAAAGAACACAGGATTCATGTTACAATGTATGATACAATTAATAACTTTTAAACAGAATTATTTACAGATTTTAAGTCTTACTTGAGAAGTTTTAAGCGAAAGATTATTCCGCAATCTCATTTAAGTTAAATCTTTCTCTTGCACAGAGCCCTTGTTTATAACGTCACCCCTTCCACGCAAAGACAATAGAAAAGGGGGAATCAAATGAAAAGATTTGATTTTATTTAGATTAATTGCATGTGATGCAGTATCAGATCAGACAAATGGTCCTCCAGTACTATTATTCCATTGGCGATATCATAATAAAACCTGCTCAAGGAAATCCGGATTTGCAAAGAAGACTTACATAATAAAGCGAAAACTTATATCATAAAAAATTACTTGACATATATACTGGTTCTTCCGATTCGTTAACTGACTGTCTTTCCAGAACAGTGTGTTATAAAGACATGTATCTTTTCCTACCTTTTAATGGGAAGTTTTATTATTGTCACGTTTTTCGATAAAAACCTCGATTATCACGTTCAAGATTTCTGGCACCACATCCCTCAACGACTGTTCCGTTGTGAAAACAAAACCTCAAATTTTAACGCATAGTTTTAAAAACATAATAAAAACCATTTGAGATCCTGTTCAAATTTGTTCTGATGAAAATAATAACTACTGATGTTAAACAATTATAATATGTAAGTACTATTTTTAAGGATTGGCAAAACTAGAAACAGGTTGCTTGCTCCATATCGACGACAATGCTCACTCTGTAATATCTGGTTTTCCTATCCACCATCCTACCCTATCCTATCCATCTTTATGTTTATCTAAATTATTCTGTAATGTTTTGTCTCTGGTATTTTTGTATGTTATGCTCTTTAAATGTCCTTTAATTTGGAATTAAAAAATAAATCCATGCACTTGTCAACCAATGTATCCATGTAATAACTCCGCCAGCAGAGTATTTATTTTAGCGGACTATTGAATATAGTAGACTTGTTCGGATCTATTATGCTATGAGAAATGCTAAATTATTAAATATACATCATCCAGAGTATCAATTTAGAAATGTAGATCCAACGATTGTCAAATTGTACGTGGTAATGTGGGTATCATCTTCTGAAGCATAGTTATCTCTCTTACATCGACACACAACTCTTTAATATTTTCCTGCTATTGCTGCTATTTTATATAGCCATGTGCATATTAGTCAATACTTCAAATGTCAATAATTAGTGCCGCCACTTTGTGGCGGACTCCCTAGAGTGATCAGTCTGTCGTCCGTCCGAAACTAATCGTGTCCGGGCTGTAACTTTTTTTATCTTTTGAGGTAGGCTTTTGATTTTGGTATGTGGGTATAGGTAAGATCAAGGCGGTGTGTCGTATACCATGATTAATGACCTTCGACCTTGACCTCAAGGTCGGCGGGGCCTACTGAGATGGGTACCATCTCACTGATATCTAGCTACCATGACAAATCATCAAAGCAACTGCCATTAAACCGGTACATGCATCGAATATAAACAGAGAATATCAACCAACCACAAATGTTACAGATTAAGTACTCATCAAAGACGATACAAGAAATCACAACAAAAAAATCACACAAGAGAAAAACAGAAACGAGGGCATAAACAACTGGCTTGAATAGTCACATAAAATATAATGTGTCTGGTTTTAACCTGTGTTTAAATGACTCTCCATAAACATACAAACAAGGAAAAATGGGTATTACATAAAACAAAAATAATCCACACAATACAGTACAAAGAATGGCAACACTAATTTTATACAAGCGAAAATAAATTATCGGTAAGACTTTCAATTGAACACCCCAATAAAAAATACGAAATTTGCATTAGACTATCACAATATACATGGAGTTCACACGGCTTGCACTTGCCAATTGGCAATGCATGACTGTGTCCACTGTGAGGTTGGGGCCTCGGTGGCCGAGTGGTCTAGGTAGTTCGTCTACCAATGATCACGTGGTCTGTCAACACTGAGATTGCGGGTTCGATTCTCACTGCAGGCAGGGTGTACTCGACTCCAATCTTAATTGACAAGGATTGCCAGTTTTCCTACCGCAGGTCGGGGGTTCTCTCCGGGTACTCCGGCTTCCTCCCCCAATAAAAACTGGACGCCATGAAATAGCTGAAAAATTGCTGAAAGTGGCGTTAAAACACCATTCAAACAAACAAACAAACACTGTGAGGTTCACCAGTGGCTGCCACCGAGTGCCGAATTCTTTTTATTTACGTTCGAAATAATGCATTTTTAGTGGGGGTTCAAATGGAAGTCTTTCCAAATTATCAAACGTAATACAAACACAGAACCACAATATAATAAAAAATGCATAAGTGAATTGTTTAATTTTCTTATTTCGCTTAATATTTGTAACAAAAATGTCAACAGAAAAAATAAAAAAAAAAGAACAAATACAAACTTATTCCGTCCATTTTTTAAAGTTAAACCAGTGAAAATAGACGGTATAATGTGTACAAATTATTCAATACGACGGAAGGGCATAGTCTTAAAAAATATCATGAGATTCGCTTGTTTTGTTGACCACGTTAAATTATTTTTTTTTTACAAAAATTATCTAACACCACAGATCAAACAGGTCGTCAATGCTGCAATCTTTCTAATTCTTTATAAGAACTCGGGTCCCGTGCGGGATCCGGGTGGCTAAAAGAATAGACCGCAGTCGCGCTAGCTTGTCGGAAAAGGCGACTAAATAGCGCCCAGTACCCTGACCGGCGTGTCAGGTCGGTTTGCCTAAAGACCGACTGGGATGTGTGCCCCAGGTGGTTGAATGGGGTACCCCTGGCAAGCGGGGGTTGTCAGGCCATAATACGGAAAACCTGACCGCAAACCATATTAGTGCACCGTGTTGGGAAAAATGCCACGTTCCTCGCACGTTAAAGAACGCTGCTGTAGTATTCGCTATGAGTAGGGATTTCGATCCCGCTACAGGAGGCTTAATTGCCCGACCCTATCCATCCTCCCATTTGCCAGTGGCAATCTTAAATCCGTTACCCCTATTTTTCCTTGTGTCCCTTCCCATTTTCATTCATCATCATTACATGTTCATTTTATCATCCATTTCTTGTTCATCGCCTGAATATAGCTTAAATATTGCTGCTCGGGCGTTAAACACCATTAATCAATCAATCAATAAGAACTCGAATGTATTGTTCCTCTTTGCCCTAATCGAATTATTGACAATTGTCTAACTAGCTACCCGTAGGCTTGCGCCGCACTAATTAGAATTATCTAAACTTTTTACACCCAACTTTTTGGGGGGTGGGGTGGAACGAGTTTACAGAGAGTTAGTTCGTATGTTCCGTTCAGTTAAAATATTTATGTCGTGTAGACCTAAAACCTAACTATAATGCCATTACTATTCGCTTAGTCGTAAATTACACCTTTCTGTTGCAGACTTCTTTTCTGACACCACTGGAACAATGGCCATCGAATCGGCTACCCTGGGCTTTGGATGATGTGTTCATAAAGTTCATTAGAAAGGCAGAAACCCATGGGATTTACAATAAAATTACTTGAACATATGTGGCTCAACCAGAAACTGTTTTAAATAATGTCCTCTCGGCAACAAACAAAGATAATTGAACCCGTTTTATATGAATGCTTATTCAATAGTTCTCTGCCATTTAAAATCCAAATTTACTACCCATATTATCTTTAGAGATTTGTTTTGGCTCAAACAGTTTTTCCGAATTATTACTCTTGAAAAACATTATTTCACCAAATTTTAATTCCACTACGTTTTCCCGCACCAACTAGAAAGCAAATGAGCATATACGAGAAAACTGATTCTGGAAAATATTTTCTATGCGGGAATGGAAAAAATGATCGTCGTGGAGACACACATGCTTTAACGTCATATATTACTCAACGGAAAACTTGTTGTGTTGTCTTTTTTAATGTCAAATTACAGATATAAATTGTTGAGTTTATTCTAATGTTTGAAATTATTAAAAGTATTAGCTACAAAAAATATGTTTTCCATCGAGGGATAACCAAATTTCCGTTGTCACATTTATAATTTACTATACAATGTGCAAAACGAAAATTTTATCTCTCAAAGGAGAATATATATTTGTAGTTAATCCTTAAAATATATTTTTGACAAGAAAGATTCATTTGTTATTGTATAAAAATAAAATAAAATAAAACACTTCAGAATTTGGTTTATCACTAATGTTATTATACATATAAGGAAAAAATAAACGTTTATAAGTAAGGAGGTAAGGAAAACATGTTGCTCTATCTTACCCCCCCCCTTTTTTTTTACTTTCTGGCCCGGCAAAAGAAAAAGACAAATGTATTCAGTCGTACACATATATAATCCGCTGATTGGTTGAACAAATAAATAACCTTCCGCTGACTTTTAATCACGTTTATTATCCTCACTAACTTGCTGATCAAGTATTCAATCAATTAGCCAAACAGTACTTAGTAATAAACATTTGCATAATATTATCTAGCGCTCTTTACAAATAAAATGTTCTCATAAAACATCAAGTATATATTTACTACGCGAGACTGCGTCTAATCAGCCTGATAATATCAGACCCAAATATTGAAAGTCGAAATAATTAAGATTATTCAGAATTTATTGTTGCACAATGATACCGGTTTGCTACTTGATCAAAATTTTGTGTTTACATTTTTATTTTTTTTCCACGTGGTTCCGGGTTGTCAATAAACAAGTAGTGCACTATTAACAAAAGTTACGATATTAGAATTCCGTACTTTTTATGAGAAGAGTTGGAAATTACGAGGAAAAGTCCAATATTTTGGTCCATGATATACTTTCAAGGTCCTATCTTTCCGATTGGTATATTGTATTTAAATATATCCGTTTTGTATTCATGCGCCTGTTATGGCGGAATGTTTATGAAATTGTGTACAAAGTCGGAGAGATTGCGAAAAGAGACAGACACATTCATTGATTGTTAAAGTCAAAGAAAAGAAATGTTATTCCAAATAATCGGTGAAATGTAATTCTCATTTATTTGATGAAAATACATCGCTGGATTATGTTATAAATGAGTACGCCAATACATTTCCGATACGAGGGCTGGCTTCATATTTGGGGTGAGTTTCGTCTGCTTGCAGTTGCAGACAAAATTAATAAGCAACACTATTTTGTTAATACTTCTTCGAAAAGTCATGAAAAATGTTTCGAAATATTTATTTAAATTAAATGTAATCTACAAAAAATTGTAAAATTATTTTGAATGTTGATGAGGTTCTTAAAAAACTATCACCACGAAAATACAGGTAACCCCCCCCCCCCCCTTTTTTGTACATAACAGATTAAAAAAAAAAATTACTATAGTAATTAAAACTGTTTCTTAGATCAAACATATTAAAGACATGACAAAGCCTTGTATCATTTATCTGTTTTTTGTTTTTGTTTTTTATTTATTTATTTAAAAAAGGGGGGGGGGGTTAATTGCATTATTTCGAACATAAATAAAAAGAATTTGGCACTCGGTGGCAGCCACTGGTGAACCTCACAGTGGACATAGAAATGTAGTTCCTGATAAATATTAAATTCTAATGAGAAACCATCTAAGCTAATATATTTTAAAATCGGATCTTGATTTTGTTGATGAAGCAAAATAGTTTTTTGAGACTTTGACTATTTAGTAGTTCAGGAAAATTAATGTAGAAAACTATATAAATTGTTCAACTTTTAGTTTAGTATCTCGTCAGTAGGTAATTATGTACATTTCTAGTTAATGGTCTTTAAATCTTCATTTAACATTAAAATCAATTTAAAGACAATCATGTTATAAATTAATAGGAAATTGATTGCGATTTTATCTTTCTTCTGTTTACTTTACATTAAAATTTTATAACCTGTATTTACCTGTACTCTAGCCAGGTATTCAGTGAACACCCCTGGGTATATATCTTATGTCAAATCTTTTTGTACCAATGGACATGCATGTAATTTGTAAATGCATGGAAGTCTGTAATCTTGCATTTTATTATTTGTTGTTTGAGACAAATACACTATGTTAATATTTTCATGGCTGCCAGGCCTAGGGGTTTTAAACATTCAAGGAAGTGTCGTACCCATGTTTGTTTTTTATTGTTTGACACAAGTTCAAAAATATACTGATCATATACAATATTTATACAATTTTATGTTTCAAAGTGCAAACTGTTATATGTACTCATAATTTATTTCTATATTTTCATCATGATCCTAACAAAATAAAGCATTATATTATTTTACATGTACATATAGAAAATGTATGCAATAAATATCATACCAAGTCCTTGTATTAGGGGGAATATTACCACCTATATTGACACAAGTTATTATTTGATTTGTGGTGTTGTCATCAAAAAAGGTGACAATATTCTTTTTGGCAGAACACCTGTCAATATTGAATATATCATAAATGTCTCCAACCACTTGTTATACATATAATGTACCGTTACTTTTATGTTATATTTACAGTGTTCAGTATGAATTCATGTAGAATCTGAATATGTTTTAGTACTTAGAGGAATATGGCACAAGTTTAAAATGGTGTGGTTGCACAATTGAAATAAAAGTGAAAACTTCAAAATAGGTTGTCTTTCATAGTATCAAAGCGTTATAAATGACTGTAGAAACACATTTTACAGGTGTACATGTACACAGTGAAAACTTGTAATAAAACTAAGATGAAACTTGCTAAAAAACATTGTTGGATTTGTTCTGTTTATATGAAAATTAGCAGTTTTTCAGCAATATAGCAACCACTTATATACATTTACATGTTCATGTAGGTAAATGACACAGGAAAACTCAAGGGGAGCCACTCTGACAACTTAATTTAGTTTGCATGTTGAGTGCATTCAGTGATTCACTGATTTCTTGTATTGTACAAATGGTGAAATTAATTCATACCAGAATGGTGCCAAGATAAAGTGGGACCCAAATACAATCTACATGTACCTAAGCTACTCCACATGGACACGCTTGCTTAGCCCTGCACTGTCTCCAGCATCAATCTGACTCCAGTTCACTATAGCTAGCACTACAAAGCCAATCAGTTAAATAATTAAAAAAAAATGAAGTGCTGCATGGTACATTGTATATGTAATTCTCTCTGTCCCCTCCTATGGTTAGTTAAACTTGGTACTACATGTAGTACATGTACATGTACATGTACACTATTGTACAATTTTTAAGTTATGCAAGTACTTTATAGGTTGGTTTTGCCAGCCAGGATTTCCTTTAGCTATAAAAAGTATTCAGAGCTACATAACCTGTTAGTATTCTAATTTTCTACACTTTAAATTAACAGGATCTATGACATAATTTAGGTTTTATCTTTTTGTAACATCCAGGACTGTAACTTAAATTTCTAGAACCATGTTATGAATTTTTTTTTATAACATCCAGATTAATCTGTATTCATTTTTGAGTTAATTGTGATTACCGGTATCTCCGTTTTTAAGAGTTTAACTGTTTCTAATTTAATTTTGTGTGTGTGTGTGTGAATGTGTTTAATATGCCAATTTTACAAAAGAAATAAAAGGATATCCTAGTGTCTTGCTAAGCCTATTATTACTATTGTATTAGTATGGCTTAAATATCCTACTTGTAAAAATTATACAAAATATAATTCTTTGTTTGCTTTAATGTCAGATTCAGAAAAAAAGACACTTTGGTACTAGTGCTTCTCTAAAAGAGTTTTAAGTGGAATAAATCCACTAGTTGCCAACAAACCATTTTCAGTGTTTAGAATTCCATCAGAAACATTATACAAGCAATAGCTGTAAAAAGAGTTCAATAAAATGAGATCCTTAATGGTAATGATGACATGATTGATCCTCTCTGTCTGAGTCACTTAAAATTCTGATGTGCACATGCATGCATGGTTATAATGTCATGCAATCAATGGATTGTACAAATAAAGAGTGTAATTGATTTTTCTACAAAGTATCAAATATTTATCAAATTTTTTTAATTGGAAACACAGATTTTAACAATGTTTTGAAAAGTTAGAATGTTTTGTTGAAATTGAGAGAATACATAGAATTTATACAATTCATTTGATGTTTTGATAATAATTTTTTTCTTGGCTCATTTTGGTTTCCAAAGACGTAAAAAAACTTATCTTTTAAAAATCACCATATTTTAAAATAATTTAGTGGATATTCTCCAGTTATGATATTTGTTAACTTCTTTATTTATACAGCTGAAAATAGGTGAAATATTTTGAATTGAAATAAATAGATTTATTTCCCATAATGATGACATACCATACTTATCTAGTAACTTCCTGTTCAGGAAGTATAAAGATAAGTTCCTTGAGTGGTTATAGACAGTACAAATGTAATGTTATTATTGTGCTTATGTACTGTACAGCTTTAGTGGATTTTGGCTTTTCCCACAAGGGTATATACATAGCCTGCCAAAAGCCACTTTGGTACATGTACCTCTTATCATGTTGTAAAAAGACTTAAGGTATCCGACCCATAATTGAAGTCACCGTTTAATTTTATTTTTAGACCAAGAATGCAAATTTATTTACTCAATATATTACTAATTAATGATACAAAGTAAATATATTGTTTTACTTTGAGTCAATGTTAACAGTTTTGAGAAAAAAATTTAGTTGCTCAAATAGTAGTTCCGATGTTTGCCGAACATTACCGAGGTCTGCTCTATTGACAAACAATGGACATCCGGGACACCAAATATGATCACGTGGTCAATTATGGGTCGGATACCTTAACATAAGTGCTTTTCTGCTTTCTGCTTTCTTTAGGTTTGCAAGCATGATCCAGGAAATAATGTTAAGGGACTGGATAGCCATTGTGTGTGTGGGGGGAGGGGGGGAGGGAGTACCTGAAGCCCAGAAGATTAGGGATATTTTAACCAATTTTTATAATGAAAAGTATCAAATTATTTTTTGAATTCAAATTCTGCATATTGTTTGAAAATTTTTTTCAGTCGACGTTAGTGTGGTGGTGGGGGGGGGGGGGCTTTAGATATGCTACTGGATCCGAAGCAAAGGGATAATTGCCCTCTCAGAATGGCAAGCTATTTAAAAAGCTGCTTGGTAGGTTTTGCCTACCCTGTGCCCACTTCCACATTGGAGAATAAACAGAATCCACCTGATGAACATGTTTATATACACACGGTATTCACTTTTTTACAACTGTAATAAAAATGATAAGCTATGCCTCTTTTCTCAATTACATGTACATGTAGTTCTATTATATATTTTTTGTTAATTGAGAATTTTGAGAATTACAGGATTATATTAAAGAATATTAAACAAATATATACATTTTAGTTACCTTAGTATTATGAAAGGAATTTACATACTGAGCAAATTATTAAATTTTTATGTAATTGTATACCTATTTTGTTTATGAATGTTTTGAAAAAGGTAAGTACAGAAAATTAGGATCTTTTGATGAAGTTATGAGCCTGGTCACCTACTGTAGCTGCCTGAGGCAACAATGTACTGGGTGCCACAATATGGTGAACAACAGCTAAAAGTTTGGAGGCAACAATCAAATCCAATCTTGTAATTGTATTATAGTATTTGCCCATAATAAATTGAGAGGTATCCCATTCTAAATACAGTTATAGAAATGGTGTGGAATGGCAGTGGCAAATACATGGTTAAATTTGCTGTAAGAATAAATCTTCCATTATCTGATAAATTTTTACACATTCAAGTCTCCGATTAAAAAGTATTTTAGTTAACCGGTACTCAAAAATAATTTTGTCAGGCCTAACTGATATGTCAAGTCCTTTTGTCGCAGGTGTGTTTGACATAACTTTTCCTTTTTATTATTAGATAAAAAACAAGACAAAAAGGTTGCACAAAGGAACTACTTTTTCTTGAATAAATATAAAATAAATAAAAGTAACAGGGACAAAAAGATATGTTTGTTTTTACTTGTAAAGTTTTTTTTGTGCAACACTTATTCAATTGACAAACGCAATAAAGGTCAAACGTTGTTGTCTGTGCAATCCGTGTATAATGCACATTGATCTGAACGCCTTTATGCAGATCTAGATATTGATTGTTGACTTTTTGAAAGAAAAATGTTGAATCAAGCTGTTAAATAACAGGTTAAATGGTTAATAAAATGGCATAAAGATGTATAAATTCGTGGGAACCAGTTTTCATGGAGCCAAATTTACTGTTTTATGTACCCCAAATTGGGTTACTGTAGGTAGGTAGTCAATATCAAAGGCACATTAACATGCTTAAGAAGTGTTTAAAAAAAATTAAAACCCTAATAAAAATTTTAGGGGTGGGCCAATGTGGGAGCATCAATTACTGCAGACCAGATGAAAAAATAAAAAACTTATGGATGTAGGGAGATCAATTACTGTAGTACAGTCAGATGTAAACAATAAAAAACATGAATGTGGAGTATCATTTACTGCAGTACAGATGAAAACAATCCAAAAGGTATGGATGTGGGGGCATCAATTACTGCAGTACAGAAAAATTTTTTAGCATACATGTACACCTATATCATTTATCAATTATATTGCATTTACTAATATGATTTACAAATAAATATCAATATTATTTAATTTTAACTAGATACAGATAATGGTGCTGTATCACAATTGTTAGAAGATGGGAACCAGCCGGAGATACCTTGGAAGCCTTACTTTGTAGTTGTACGGGAAGATTTGAAAACTCTGACATGTCATACAGCAGAGAAGGTTTTCATTATTCCACAAATCTTTCATTTTGTTTACATTTAAGTTATATTTCTAAAGTAAATATTTATATTGCATGAAATTACATATACATGTAACAGGTGTTTCCTTTAATTTCATTTTCAGAATGCATGTAATTTTATGATATCTTAACATTTTCTTCATAAACCATGTAACTTAAATTGCATCAATTACATGTATTCTGCAAAAGGAAAGGCACCATATGTTACATGTACATGTTAGATGCTAATAAAAATATTTAAAAAAACCATTTAAGAAAATGAGATCTACTGTTTCCAGTTTTCAATAATTAAAGAGGGCTATTGACGGATTGTTGCATTATTTATAATTATTTTATCACTTAGTTGATAACAGTCTATTGGTTCTTGCACAAACTTGTGCCTTGAAGCCGAGATATGAACTATCAGGACCCCAAAAAGTTAATGATCAATTCTAGTAAATTTAAATTTGCCATTGGCATACAAGTAGATTTTTTCTAAAGTTTCAGTACAGGCTCCCCATTTGTTGATATGTTTGTTTGTTTGAATTTTGTTAAAGGCCACTTTCAGCCCTTTTTCAGCAATATCATGGCGTTCAGTTTTTGTTGGGGAGGAATCCGGAGCACCCGGAGAAAATCCCTAGAGTTTAATACATCCTGCTCGCATAGACTCACACCTGAAACCATTTGTTGAAGTTAAAGGGACATATATATATACCTGTGCATAAACTTTGTGGTGACATATGTACCTCTCAATTGTTTGTGTTGAAATGTACCCATTCTTTGTTTGTTTTTACATAGATAACTGTCCTTTGTTTGTGTTGTACTTTATTCTTTGTTTGTGGTGATATATATGTAGGCTGTAGTTGTCATTTGTTTGTGATGACATATATGTAGGCTATAGCTGTCATTTGTGTGTGATAACTTATGCTCTTGTCCTTTATGGTGATGTATATACCTACCTGTACTTGTTTTAGTGATATATGTGTACATGTCCTTTGTTTGTGGTGACACATTTGTACTTGTGCTTGTGGTAATATACTAGTATATGTAGCTGTCTTTTGTTTGTGGTGACATATATGTAGCTGTCCTTTGTGGTGGTATATATGTATCTGTCCTTTGTGTTTACAACTGTAGCTATCTTTTATTTGTTTTGACATATATGTAACTGTCTTTTGTGGTGACATAGCGGTCCTTTGTTTGTGGTGACATATAGCTATCTTTTATTTGTGGTGACATATGTAGCTGTCCTTTGTTTTTTTATACATATGTACCTGTCTCTTTTGTGGTGACATATATGTAGCTGTCCATTGTTTGTGGTGACATATATGTAGCTGTCCTTTGTTTGTGGGGACATATGTAGCTATCTTTTATTTGTGGTGACATATATGTAGCTGTCTTTTGTTTTTTTTTACATATGCAAATGTCTCTTTTGTGGTGACATGTATGTAGCTGTCCTTTGTTAGTGGTGATATATATGTAGCTTTTTTTTGTAGTGACATATATCCTTTGTTTGTGGTAAAATATATGTACCTGTCCTTTGTTTGTGGTGACATATATATACCTGTCCTTTGTTTGTGGTGACATATATGTACCTGTCCTTTGTTTGTGGTGACATATATGTACTAAGTAGCTGTCCTTGGCTTGTGGTGAAATGAACCAGTCATTTTTTGTAGATAAATGTAAATTGTTTCATTACCAGTGTTTGATGATGTTGTGTTTTTGTCAGACATGATTTTTTTCTTCTTATTCTGCTTTATTTTTTCTAGGTTTAACTGCTTCTTTATTTTGTATTAATTTCACTACTGACACATTTCTGCTCTTTTTATTGGTCTGCGAAATATGTCTGTACATGTATTTATAAAAGAATTATTATATATGTTTAGGTGTGTAAATATCATACTCAAAACTGTTAAGTAGTGTTATTAGTATTAGTATTGATCAATTAAAGTATAAAAAGCCAAAATCTAACCCCTAAATGACTGAACTGAACCATGAAAAACCTTTCAGTTTTTTATTTCAATTTTGTAGAATGCTGCTGATGAACCAGGATTAGCTGATCTGTTGGTTGTGAGACTAGATGATGGAAAAAAAGAATTTGATAGAAGATGGGGCTATGAGACCTTGGCCAGTATACAGGAAAATGCTGAACATCATTTTCGTGAATGTCCTAGAGTTACATGTAAGTAAAATGTCTGAATTTTCTCAGGCAAGTTTCCTTTAGTTTACCTTAGTTTTAAATTAGGAAATATCAAGGTTGCTGTCTACTTTATTTAATTGCAAACTTACTTTAGGGAGACTTGGCAGGAAGTCTAAAACTAAACTTAGCCTCGAGATATATTTTTGATCATATTCGGATAATTAACAATTACCATTTTTTCACTTCATCAGCAGTATTCAACAAAAGTTAAATTAAATCAAAGTCTAAAAATTAACTTAACCTCGTGATATGTTTTTGATCATGTATATGGTTTTTAGTGTTTGAGCTTACAAACAATAATCTTATCCTACTCTTTCATAGCCCTAAAATTATATATATTTAAGTAAAACCAGTAAATTTGCTAATTAAATTGTTGATGAAGGATTGCTCAGTTTGTGTGTGTGTGTATTTGTCATCACCTGATTGTCTCAAAATGTCTTTGGTATCCAACTTTCGCATCTATACATGTATACAAGTCAAAAGCATTTTTAATTGCTGTTAGTTAACTGCAGTGCAACCAAATAAAAATGTATACAATATAAAACCAGATAAGAAACATATCAGAGTTATCTTCCTTTGGCTGTATTCTTTCAAACTTTTAACCTTTTTTTTAAAGAAGGAGACCTCAGTGGCCAAGTGATGAAGTAGTTGGTATTTACTATTTATCACTGGCATGTCATAAATAAAGTTCTGAGTTGGAGCCTGACTTTGAAAAGGTGCACTTGACTTTTTCAATGATTGTCAGCCTTCCTGTCAAAGGAGGTACTCAATTAAAATAAAAACTAGATGCCATTATATTTATCAATAATATGTTTTAAAGTAGGGCCTCAGTGACCAAGTTATTACCTGTTTAACTGTTGATTTCTTTCATCTGACTAAGTTGTACAGTTAGATAGTAATTAACTGTTGGTTACTGTCATGCTAACACTGAAGTTCCAAGTTTAAAAGTAACTTCTGGACGAGTGCACTTTACAAGATTTTCTAGTTTTCCTGCCTAAGAGGAATGTTAGTTTTCTCCCAGTATTCCAGCATCCTCCCAATAAAAACTGGTTGCCATGATATAACTGAAAAATTGCTGAAAGTGGGATTAAACCCCAATTAAACAATATAAAAAAAGAATGAAATGGTATGGTCAAACTTGACTGAGAGAAAACCTTTTAAGTAGAAACATATCTTATGAGTGACCGTTTAGAGATTACTCTGTTGTAAATTTCATATAAAATGCACCTGTAAAGACCAACTATGTTATATTTTTTTCTGTCTTATAAATGATGTATTTAAACCTTAGAACTGGATCACTATACCACTATATGATTAACAATTTATACAACATGGAGGGGAAAAGCAGCAGGTAATATCAATATGACCAAGTATTATAAAAAAGGATTTGTTTATTACAGTAGTATTATCAACAGTTTTAACAGGAGTTCTTGTACAGTTAACAGTTCTCTATAAGATTTTAAGTAGCTGCCTGAAATACTTGAAGTAGGCAGTACATTTGTGATGTTAATATAGAAAATTGTTGTTGTTTTGCCTGTGATGAGGTCAGATTAATGGATAGATTAACCCTTACAATTCTGTCTTAGTGTCTTATTTTTTTATCAGGAAGTAGGACACACTTGACTGAAAAGTTGACCAGTTTATTATGTTTCCAGGGTTGAATGATCTCTTCATATAATCTTGCTCCCTATTGGAAACAATTATTACTGCATGGCTGTAAAATTGATAAAACTGACCATTAAACTCGATTCCAATCCATCCAATCCCAAGATAGACCTGTAAAACAGCTTATAAAAGCATTGTTAGTTTAAAGAAAATAAACTAATGCATTATTGCAATATTTGAGTTTCATCTTTTAGTTTATCATCAAAACTATAAAGGAATACATCAATATAATCAGACATAAGGAAGTAATTAACTTGCCAAATAATGTAGTAATCATGGAAAATAAAATAACTATTCTTCATGGTGGATTTTTCTAAATCATTAAAGCTGGTTTTCATTATAGATAAAAGAGTTTGCTTTTTGCAAATGAATATTGGTAATATGACCAGAAATTATAGGATATGCAATACAGTTTCATGAAATGCTTAAATTGCTTCCTTTTTCATTTTCTAAAAAAATAATTTATTTTTTAAAATTACCATAGTAATACTATGTGAATTTTAAAAAATAACTCATTTTTTTAGAAAATGAAGTATACTTATCAGTTTTTGTTAAATTACTTTATATATTACAGGTAATATTACCTGTGGGGATGTACTAGTCATGTTCTTTAGTTATTTTTTTTCTTGACATACATGTATATTTATACCCCAGCTTCGAAGAATAATGGTGTACCCCTGTCCGTCTGTCCTTCCATCCTTCTGTCCTTCTGTCCTCAACATAACTTTTGCAGAAACTTTTCATCACAACCACTTGAAATGGTATATTTGACATTAACATGTGGTCCTATATTGTGAGTACCGATTTCAGGTCTGTTGCATATCTGCTTCCTGTTTACCGACTTGGTCAATTTTCAACATTAGTGGTCAATTGATGAAAATTTTCATAACAGTTTTCTCAACAACTACTATCGCATGCTCTTGAAATTGATATCTGACATCAGTATGTGCATGTTCTTTTTACACAGCAGTTATCAACTAAAGAGATGTGAGTAGGGGGTATACTGAGTGAGCAGTAGCTCACAGTTTCCTTGTTACCTTTAAATTGTACTTTATAAGTGTTAAGCATTAATCAATCAAGTTTCTGGGATGTAGGATGGTGTTCAGCATTAATCAATAAAGTTTCTGTGCTGTAGAATGAGTCCTGATTGTAAATTTTTGCCGGAGTTAATCCCCTTTCATAACTTATTGAAGGTGATGAAAATAAAATAAGCTCCCAACTTTTTTCCTTTCTATTTTCGATTTGAATGAAATCATAAATAAACCTGATAGCTCTAGAACATCTCAAGCCAGTTTGTGAATTTTAAATGCATTTTTTGGGCAATTTTAGGGTTGTATCTGAATTTGATTTCTTCTGGAGTGTGCTGTAGTAATTAATTTTTGATTCAAATATATAAAAAGGGTCTCATATACATGGTGATAAATAAAACATCAAGTTAAGATTTGTATATTATATCACATAAACAAAAGATTACAGGTTTGTATTTACATTGCTACAATACATATATATTCCTTTCTGACTTTTGGACCTGTTAAATGCTCTTTTGGCAGAGCCCCATGTTATAAATAATTAAATAAAGATTTTTAATTACAGAAAACATTCAATCTGCATTAGAAACCATAAAGAAATCCCGGAATTTACATGAATTAAACAACTTTTTCCAGATTTGAACAAAGAAGAAATTTATGAACAAAAATTATCTGGACTTTTAAAAATTGTAAAAATCTATTATCGAGACTAGAAGTAGTTTATTGGACAGGTGTAATTGTAGATAAGATGACCAGGTGTTTGTGTAATTTTTCAAAACTACAAGCACCTATACCGTATTTCCTCCAAAAAAGTAATACAATAAACCAGTCATGGAAACACCTAAGGACATTTAAAATTAAGGGTTTCACAAAGAAATTATATGTTCTGACATTTCCTCAAACAATTGAGTTCATCCTTAAAGTAATATAATAGCTGGTATACTTTTTGCCATACCCATAGTATGATTTCAGAAGTGGTAGGTAGATAGGTAGGGGATAAATTATAACTTTTCATTATAATAGTGTTCTGTAGTGCCCAATATAATTTTTTGTTGGTTATTTTTTTTCACTGAATTTTCAATACATACTAAATGGGTCAGTTTTGTCTAAATTAGAATGTACTCTAAAATGAACAGTGCCTTATGAGTTGTATGTAAAAAAGGCAGGTCATGAATAAGGTTGGAATGTTTGTCTTCAGGATTATAGCTACAACCTTTAATTTACATTAGTTCATAGCCAAATTGACAAGCTTGGAACTTTGAATAGTATGATACTTGGTATTATTATTGTCAACCACCAAATGTCAAAAATAGGCTGGAACCTCTTTCTGCAGTGGCAAGTAAGTTCCCCCTATATATGGCTGTTCCAATATACAATTTCTGTCCTAGTGAGAAATGTGATTGCCTTGAGATTCTGCTAGTACATGGTCACCAAATGATACTTGTCTAAAAATGTTGGAAAGTCTGTCAGTCAGTCTGGGTAAAAATTTTAGTTCAACTTTTCAAACTCCATATTTAATACTACAAAGTCATGTCTGAGAAAAACAGTACAAACAGATGGAGGCTATTTTGTGAGCAGTGCTTGTGTTTTTGTTTTGTTCAAAGAAACATTTTACTATCTTTTTTTATAGGAAATCAATATTATTTGTGTAATGGAGTTCTTGTCGTGCAGCCTTTTGTTATTATTTTTGTCAGAATTACAAAATATTGTCTGACCCATCTTTTATAATACATAGATCAAATCCAATTGTACTATACAGACAGAAAATCGTTATGGAAGACAGCTTTCCAAATTGAGAAAGTGATAACTATTTGCTTTGCAAAATTCCTAATTACATGTAACCATCAAAAAGTTATGTCCATTGACATGAAATCATTCCCGTAATAGGTCTGTAAATTGCTGAATGAAACATGTCAGAAATTGGAATTTTTAAACCAAGTAAATATTATTTTCACAATGAGCACCAATCTGTCTGGCTTGCAGAATTTCAGTGTAATTGTAATTTACTCAGCTAAAATATTCCTGTAATAAATTCAAACATAGAAGAGACCTTTGAAAACTTCTGACATAGTAATTAGATTAATTAGAACTATACAGCCTCTGTATCATGATACTAAAAGTATTTGTTTTGAAAAAATGACAATTGGGTCAAGCTCTGGTGTAGTGGGACCAGGGCCCAGTTTCATAAAACATCTTAATTTTGAGGATTTCCTAAACTCATCCTCAACTCAAATATTGACCAATCAGATTGCTGGAAAATTCAAATTTGAGGAAAAATTCTAGGATTTGAGGAAAATCTCAATTTGAGAAGTTTTATGAAACTTAGACTAGTAAACGTGACTTTGAACATGTTGCTTCTCTGCTCACGTGCCAGAATAAACAATTGACTTCTTGTGCCAGACAAAAAATGCAGTCAAACCTTCTAAAAAGACCATGTGTATTGCAAAAATACATATCTATAAAAATCCTTTTGTAATGGACTTTATATTAAATGAACCTGTATTATAAGACAACCTGTCTTATGAGACTACCTGTGTTTTGAGACCACCAGTTTTATGAGATCACCTGTCTTATGAGACCACCAGTTTTATGACTGCTCCCCTCATTGATTTCCCTTGAGTGTTTTTTTTTTTTGCATGAATGACCATTATTTGTTCTAGTGGACTTAAACTGGAAAGGTAACTGCTTTATGCTAGCCTTACCCAGCATGTTAGTAATGTTCATTAAAGAGTGGATTTGTGAAGAATAACACATGTCTGCATCAATAAATGAAAAAAATTGCCTATTTGCCATCAAGGAACATGCACAACCTCATTCAATACCAATCTTAACTAAATCATTTATAATCTACTGGTGTACACAATGATGAAGGCTTACATGTATTAGAAACTCCTATTTCAATATGGTCATAATTCTTGTACTTATGTTTTAATTTTCTTCTGTATCATATTTTTTAATCAGTAACAACAACATGATTTCTTTTACTGTCATCCGTTTCCATGGTTCCAAAATCAAGCATTATACAGAACTAACATTTTTTGCCCAATGAATGAGGAAAAAATTGTAATTTTTCAAATTAAAAAAAAAGTATAAAATATGTCTTGTTTCAGTGGTGCAGTTTAATAGATCATAAAGTACACACAACAACCAGACAAAATTTATTGCTTCAAATGTTTACCATTTGCATTTTTCTAATAAGTTCAAACCATTCCTTTTTATCATATTTTCTTCCATTTTATTGATCCCAGAATACATGCTAAATGTCAAGTGTTTAAACAGCGATGCAGGCATGATAAATCGTTACAAAGATCTGCATATCTTGTTATGGTTTTGATCAATTTTGCAAAGTTTGGTTTTGATTGTGATCAGTTTCGTCAAAAATAATTTGATGTACAGTAAAATCTAAAAGCACTATACTTTTATACTAGTACATTGTGGGGAAGCTATTTGATTATGTCCCTTTACAGGAGTTATGTCCCTAGAGCAAGTATTTTTTGATATGTTAATATAGAAATTTTCAGATTTTCCTTTCTAAATCATTTGTTAATATTATTTCTTTTAATATCACTTGTTATAATCTTTCACTTTCAGTATAATGCTAAAACTAACATTGTAATAAAGATCAACAAAACATGAATAACAGTCTTCCCGAAATGTGCCGGTCCGCCGGACCCAACCGGCAAAAAACAGCAAAATTTAACTCTGGTCTGGCAAATTTGTTAAATTTACAACAAAAATGTTAAATTGGTCCGGCAGTATTTGTGTTTAGGTCCCACAAGCCAAGAACTAATTTCACGAAGACTGGAATAATTACCAGTCTTTTTCACAGGAAATATCTGAAATTACTAGTATGTTAGATCGTAAAATAAACTTCTAGTGATATCTATCAATTAATCTTAATCAATCAATACATTTGTTAATGGTATAATCTTTAATACACTTAAATTGAAGTCAGAAATATGAACAGGCTGGCATCAATGTTGTAATGTAATCAGAACTTCTTTGATGAAATGATACAGCCATGTTTTAGGTTGTCAGTATCTATAATTTCCTCTAATTCCATGCTGGTCCTATCAGTTTCATACAGAAATTGTCACAGATCTTCGTAGATAAATTCTAATTCAGTGACAGTTTTTGCCAGATAAACTTTGAATATCATCAAGATACTGCTGTGTAGAGTCTAAACAAGTGAGGGGGTAAATGCCTTTAGCAATTTCTATAAAACAAACAACTGCTTTATTTTTCCACCTATTTTGGTGAAATTTGAGCTGCAACCTCTTCATATAGTTTGCATATATGAAGGCTTCTTAAAAACTATTTTGAAATATCACATAATAAATTCATAATAAAAAAAAGTTTATATATATATTTTTGATGAGATACCAGATAAACTATATTTTCCTGTGCATGCTGTTTTAGTGACAGTTTCTGGAACTTTGTGAAATTAATGTATAATACATTGTTTAATTGTGCATCAAAAGCTGTATAATTAGAAATGGTAATTAGTAACAAAATGGTGATCAACATTGTTATAGAAGAAAATTTGTATGCAGTTAAAATATTACTGGGGGTTAGGATGGGGGTTTAATGAATAAAGAATAATGGCCATTACTGAAGTAGAGAATACAAGTCCAAAAATTAGGAGTGGAGATTAATTAAATAAAACATTATGGATTTGGAAAAAAGGTGAAAAAAGTACATATATATTGAATAGGAAATTCCCACCCTGAACCTCGTTATTTGTTTAATAAAGAATGTTAAAATTTGTCTTTCAATTAGACATAAATAATATTAGATTTTGTTAATTCAATTGAGAATAAAAGATTTTTTTATGTACTTACAAAATTGTTACACACAATTTTCAGAATAGCTGATAGATATTAATACATATAAAAAAATAATCTAGTACAGTGTATTAACATGATAGTAAGGTGCAGATCCTGTAGTATGTAAAATCAGTAATTGAAATTTGTTTACTAATCCCCTATAATTATATTGATGATGGCATATTCACATTTCCCCAGGATGTTACTTGCCAATTTTCGGTACAAGTGGTAGGAGGGACAATCAAGGCTATTAAACCTTTAACAGTATACAGACGATTTTTGTGTTCAAACGTAATACTATCAGTGTTGTTGTATAGTAGGATAATACTAGGGTATTGATGGTATTCAAGCGTGTAACCTGTTTGATTTGTTCACCGAGGACAGTTCATATTTTTTCCGCGGGTATTTGAACAAAGTGTTAATTAAAGAAAACAAATTGAGTGGACAGAACTATAATATAATGGTTTATTGGCATTTATGGATTGGTGTTGTGTATCAGCAATGGATTTTTGTTACATGTTGTTCAGGAATGGATTTTTGTTAGAAGGATTTTAACTTTTGAGAGAAATGTTTTTCCATAAATCAAAAAAGTATAGTTTAGGTAAGATTGTATAGTTATTATTACAGAAAACATTTCATAATATTGTTAGAAATATATATCATTGTTCATTATGAAAATGTATTCATAGTTATTATGGGGGAATGCAGTGTGGGAAACGGCCACTAGCCAACTCGCCGAAATAGAGTTGAGAAGAATTTTGGCAAGTTAAGTTCATTTGATATTCACCAGTTTGGCGAGCTGAAATTTTGAGGCAAATTCAAGAAAAAATTTACAAGTCATGCTTTCCAAATGATAAATGTATCTTAAAAGAGTGTGTTCGGTGTTTTTTCAATGTTAATTCAAGAATCTTTTAATAAGATCTGTAAATGTTAAATGGTGTTGGCTGTTGTTGACAAACTTTGAAAACCTACTTCCTTACTATGGCTAGTAGATTATTAATTTGGCGAGTACTATTATTTTGGTACTAGCCAGAATGGCTAGCTCAACAACAATTTCATTTCCCACACTGGGAATGTAATTTTAGGAACTGGTGTGAGGAAATGCAATATATTGGAAGGTAGCTTTGAAATGTGTACTGTCTGCATTATACATGTAACTGGTTATTATATTGTATTCAGTCTCTGGCACTGATTTTGACATTAGAAGAACTATTCACAACTATTTATAGTGTGCATGAAATTTTAAGATTCAAGTTCTCAATGTTTAAACATTTGTCACAGTTCTAAAATATTAAAAAAATAATTAGATGTTCATGTAATTGTAAGTTTTTTTTTTGAACGTTTTTTTAAATGAAAAAATTTGTTCAACTTTTACATAATTTTCTACATAATTTTTTCCTTCATAATTTTTCTCTTTTGAATGTTACTTTTTAAAGCCTGGAATTATAATATTATATATATATATTGTGTGTAGTTTTGTCCTTACATCATACATTTATGGCTTTGAAGCAAAAATCATACATATATTGCTCAAAATATTTTAAAATCCATTACAATTCTGAAAATAAAGGTCAGTCTCTCTTTCACCCCCCCCCCCCCCCCCTACACACACACACACCCAAGCTATTTCAGTGTATATGATTGTAATATTTAGCTAAGCAGTATATGAACAAATATTTCTTTATTCTCAATGTATAAATACACAAAACACATAATGTATCTGCTTTCCCTTTTTCAGCTCAGTTTTTATTTTTTATAAACTTTTGAATTTAAAATTCGTGGAGTGGTATTTGCTTTTCATTAAAAATTCAAACACATTTCCCTTGTTATGTGCTATATAAATAGTGAAAAGGAGTAGGTGTTATATTGATAGTAGTTTAAAAGTTAAAGTTTAAACATCTGACATTTAAATGTGTAATTTGAAATGAATTAACTTATGATAAAAAAAGGTGGGAAAACCTGTTGCATTGAGGTCAAGGGTTTTGTTGATCTTTACTTTATCCCTGTGCACTTAGAAAATGTCTTTTTACAGAGTGTACTAGGAGGTGGGTTGACTATCAGATAACTAATTTATCCTTGTATCTAATTCTAAAAGTTATGATTTCGGGTTTAAAAACAGCAAGCAAACTTTGATGGTTATGTTATCCACAAGTAACCTATTGATAACAAAGTTGTTAGAAATTTGTCTTATCTGGAGTTGGGGTGGATGGTCGTCAGGGTTGCTGCTATTTCTGCAACACATTTTTTGCCCTCAAAAGGCAGTTGTAAAGATTTTAGCAGTAGCCAAGATATAACAAACATGGGTTTTTTTTGGAAAAATCCCCACCTGCAATTGTCACCCCTTCCAAAGCAGATGAGAAAATATTTGTATTAATGCATGGTTATACATGTATTGATCTTTGTTGTAAATACATCAGATAAAGTTGGTCTACAATATAAGTTAGTTTTATGCTGTCTTTATGGAAAATTCCTCAAGAATAGTAGACATTCATTTTTTAAGTTACACAAGCATCTATTTGTTAATAATATGGAAACTTTTACTTGCATGATGTACATAATTTAAATATTAAAGTAGACAAAAGTATTCTAAGTTTAAGAATAATGCTTAAGGTGTAAACTAGTAAAACACATTTTAATGTCTTTATTTTCATATATCTTAACTGTTGTTTTTCTTCCTGGAGTTGAATCAGATCTTTCAAATTTTCTATTTAATTCCAAAATCCCAAAGAAAAATACTTCCTAAATAACATGATACTTATATTTTCACTTGCCACTCATGGAATTGCTTCCTACATCACACTTACCATACTTGTTTTTAAGTATTTAATTTGTAAATACCCAACCAAAAATTGTATCCAAGGTTGTAAGTTTAATGGAAACTTTCCAGTGTAAATGATTCATTTTTGAGTACGGTACTCTTGCATACGTTGTATACAAATAAAAATAATCCGAATGGTTCTAATGTTAGATAGTAATTTTTCATGACAGCTAGTGATATTGGAAAATTTGTCCTCTTTAATTGCTTCCCATGCCCAAATGTATTGAAGATAAAGCAAGAAAGTAGACTCAAGAGCATTTCAAGAATCCTCTGCAATCCACACCTCTCTTTGGACCACATACAGCAAAGTCTATTATAAGCATAGGATGGTTCTGGCTTAATTCACAATATTTTATTGTTTCCTGTTTGGACGGCTGAAATGAAAATTAAGTCGTTTTACTTTAACTTATTGTTGAAAAGTTTGGTATCCACAAAAGTAGCTTTATAATCATGGTACACTGTACATAGGACTGTGTATGATCTCTGCAGAGGTTGATGATAGCAATGTGTCGACCACTTCAGAAGCTAAGTGGCAATTGTTTAAATTGATGTGATCTGGATGTACATAATGGGATAATTGTATGTATACAGTACTACCATGCAATGACTAATTGCAGTAGCTACTTTACAGTCCTGTAAGAAAAGTACATGTGTACTTGAAGAAAACTTATTGAAGAGGTTAAAAACAATATGCCATCAAACCTGGCCCCCCAGAGTAACAAAAACATGTCTTACAAGATCGTTGATGTATACCTCTTTATTAAATTTGATATAAACCAGAATCTGTATTAACAAACCACCTGTCTAATAGGACCACTTATTTTCTTTCACTTGATTAGTGTCCTAAATGACAACAGCTCTATAAATGAACTTTGACTGAGGGAGGGGAAAATAGTTCTTATTTTGATATTTGGCTGTGCCCCATTGTAGCATGGACACTGGATATATTATTCAATGAAACTGTATAAAGCAGTGTCTTATGGTATTTGAAATAAATTTATTTTGAAAATTTATTAAATGTATTGGCTGTTTTGTTAAGCTGATTGTGCAAAGCCCATCTCTGGACTATTTTAGGGAAGTTTGTGAGTTTCCTGGAGTACCCTCTGAGGTTTCTAAATTTGCGAAAATTTGTGTATGACATGACACCCTGAAAATTAAATGTAATATAGCTGAAATTATTTTGCTCATTTTGAGAGGGCTGTCATTATTCAACGAAACTTGGTGCCCAAGTGGAAGCAAATAAAGTCAACATTTTCCCCTGTGCTCAAATAATTACGAGGCGGTTGTCAAATACAGGTTTGGCTGTCATTAAAATACTATTGGACCTGCATTTGTTATTGTTGTTAGCATACTACCCAGGATAAATTCTAACCTGTTTCAAACAAAACCAACTTCATAAGTTAAAATAGCTTATATTTGAAAAGAAAATATGATATCTTTTAATCCGCATCAATTGCATTAACAAATATGTAACTTTATCGTTATCTTTTGTAATCCATTTGAAGGACATAACAATTATGAAAGGGGTATTTGTTTAAAATGTTTTAAAACTTATATCCCCGGCAAACTTGTCTCATTTTCTCAAAAGGTCACGCCCAGGGAAATTGATAACATTATTTAATTTTGCACACAAAGTCATAAAGATGTGCCTGCTATCATCTTTAGGAAATAAAACACTAAATGTTGAAGTAAATACAGACTACATGAACCTATTGGGATCTGTTATTTATATGCAGTAAGTATTGCTATCCTTGATCAATGTTCCGTGTCTAATATACTCAGCAAGCTTCAGGGTAGACTTAAATATAGGTTACCACTAGTTTGAAATGGCGACTTAACTTTTTAAAAAGTTTTCGTTGTGATTTTTTAATGGTTATTAAAGTTTAGAGAACAAAATGCATTGTTTAAGAAGTAAAACTACTTCCATTAAGGAACATGATAGAAGAAGTAGGAGTTGTGAGCAACTAGATTGTCTACGAGATGGTGAGATTTTAATCTTTTTATATTTTATTTTTAAACATATTAGATAATGCATTAAATGTTTACATGGTCAGGTGATGTTTACAATAGACCTGTTTAAGATGAAATCACACAATGTTTTCTGGTTTGTGGCAGAAACCTCAAGTATTTTCATACTGTGACATTTCACAACTTCAGGAATGCTTTTGTTACATTATAAATATATATGAAGAACGTACACAAATGTTTACGATAAAACTTACAACTTCTGGGTTTTAACTGAAAATGTTGTTAAATTGTGTAATTTTATTTCTGTTTTATTAATATGAAGCTTGTCTTTAAAATATATTTAGACTTAAATTTTGTAATATATTTTGTCAGTTTAAGATTCAGTCAGTGGAACTATATGTCCTGCTAATGGATGACTTCCAGTTAGCTACCATATTAATTGCAAATATTTCTTAAATTTTGAATATTTGTGCAAAATTTACTGATGTCATTGACTCAAAAACTATTGTGCATTGATGTCAAGAAGTTATTTGTTATACATCTTGGTCTCAGTGGCATGAAATATAATGTGTATTGCCTACAAGATAGGTCAGATGCACAGATGAATAGGCAGACAGACAAATCAATGCATCAGATATAACTATTCATTTTGACTTACCCGGTACATGTTTGTCTTTGTACTTGAGAAAGAGCATTATAAGTTGGATTTTAACCAGATTTTGTATAGTGTATTTACAATTATAAAACATTTATCTTTGAAATATTTGCCAAAAATGTAGTAACAGTCTGTTACTGATGATCATGCTATACAGATCCTAAGACATGCAAGTGGTGCACAATATATCTTTGTTTGGAGAAAAGGTGTGTGGAAGGTAAATGCAAACCCCTTTAGAGCTTAATGTTGTAGAAAACATGTCATAACTAACTCCATGAGAGACTCCGTCTTCTTATACTGAACTGGACTGCTTATATGCAGAGGTATGCCATCTCATTACAATAGTTTCAGGATTAATAGAAAAACAAAGTCTTATCTTGTTGAATTGTAGATGAGTTTGCTGCATACATATAAAGTCTTGTTAGCACTCTAGTGTCTTCATTTCTCAATAGATTCACAATCAAATTTATTGGGATCCATGATTTTCTGGATTACTTTACACAGTTTCAGAAATCTTGTTTTAATTGTTATCATCACCTGTTGATGACAGTTATAAACTTATAGTTTTCATAATAAACATCAATAATAAGTGGAGAAAACTTTGTTGCAAATTTTGTGCTAACACATGGCAATACTTACGTATTACTTAACTGTAGACTTTAAATTTAGTGTATTGTTAGAATTCTTAAATCCATTTGTTAATTTATGGCAAGAAGCAGTATATATGTGTGTAACTCTCTCAGTGCTGTTTATTTGTTCCCTTGTTTTTTTATTATCATGTTAGTTCCCGAGGCCTGAATTGCTGCACTATATCATTGCATAATTTCAAATTAATATTCATGTGCTGATTATTAACCTTTTCAGTTATTCTTCAAACTATTGAGGAAGCACTTTAATGCATAGAAATGATTACATTGCTCTTTTTACAGATTGATTTTCCCATCTCTGTTAAATCTGAAGTACTTCTGTAAAAAAGGAAACATCAGCATATTACACAATATTTTAAAGAAAATTAAGATTTTTATGTAGCATAGAGAGAGGGATAGTTGTTGGAGACCCCCTAGGGTTATCAACAAGAGTTGATGGTATCCGACCCATAATTGAAGTCACAGTTTAATATTATTTTTTGACCAAGAAATACAGCTTTATTAAATTAACATATTACTAATTAATAATACAAATTTATATATTGTTTTACTTTGAGTTAATGTTTACAGTTTTGAGCAAAAAAATGTGTTACTCAAATAGTATTTACGTTGTTTGTCGAAAATTACCGCGGTCTGCTCCATTTAAAAACATTTGACATTTGAGACACAAAATATGATCTCATGGTTAATGACTGAAGTAGGTGGTACTTGTATATATGTTGTATCAACACAACAGTTTTAAAGTTGTGGAGCCATTGAGACCAAATCGATGGAGAAATCAATGGTCACCAGCATATTTTGACAGCCCTTTTACCCTCTGCTTCATTTTAGTGTAACCTGTCATTAGTAGCAATATAAGCAAAGTTTACTGAAATATACTACTTCTACAGAGCACAATAAATATTAAGTAAACAATCAGTAAGTGATTTTTTATAGGACTAGAACATATGAATGTGTTTGGAGTAATATATATCTCAAGATGTGCCACTAAAGGGGAATGTTTTGTTGTATGACATTTCCATTTGTTGTGATCAATTTAATTTCTAAAATAAGTACCGTGATGTAATGTTGCCCATTTGTTCCCACACTTTCTGCTGGCTGAATGCTATTGACCTGGTCTATAGACTAGCCATAAGTCCCTTTGAATTTTTTGCTGTTAGGGAGATACCCCTTTGCTATTTTTCTATCAGCTTTAGGGAGATACCCCTTTATTATCAACATTTCCTATGCTATCACCTTGTGTACTTGCCACAAGTTCCTTTGAATTTTTTGCTATTAGAAAGATACCCCTTTATTATCAACATTTCTTATACTTTCAGCTTGTGTACAACTTTCCTATAAAGTCCTTCTGTACACAAGCTTATAGTATTGGAAATGTTGATAATAATGGGGTATCTCTCTTAGCAAGAAATTCAAAGGGACTTGTGGCAAGTCTAACCTGGTCTACAGAAATTAAAAAAAATTATGTTGTTGTCATAGTTTTCCAAATTTCTACCAGTTACTTGCCCAAAATCCTATGTGTATTCAAGAAGCTATTTCAAAACACTGGCTACTTTGTGGATGACACTGTATATAAACAGATTAGTTAATGTCATTTAGACATATTCAGTGTCATTTATCTTCTGTGAATTATGCTAGTTTTTAAAAAATGTTTTCTGTTTTGTTACCTGGAATCTCATTTTGTTAAGACCAAATTTGACTTGTCCCTCAGTGTAGAAGAAACTATCATACCATACCAATACAAGTTCATGTGAATCCTTGATTTAGTGTGTTTATTATTTAATAAAAAAAATATATTAGGTTCCCATAGACTATTTATTGCTGAAAATTTGGAAAATTGTCATGGTTCTATATACATTATCCTTGTAAACAATTACTAATTATCTGATGAGATTACACTTATCTTGTAAAAAATAAAGCAATAAATAAGTTTGCTGAAGTTATTAAGATTGTGAAGCATCTGGAGAAGATAAAATATTTATGAGTAGCCTTCAATCCATTTTGTTTTTTATTTATTTACTTTACAACTGGTTTTATGCAGGATTTATTTTCATCTTTTCTCAAAGAAACACCAATTAGAAGAGATATTTAAAATACCATGCCTACATAAAAGAAATTAATTATATACTGCATGAAATGTGGAATATCTTTGTTAAACTTAGAACTGGCACCATTTTTATGTAGTCTGTGCTTCATGATGAAAAGACAACACATTTTTCTGTAAGTCAGGAAAAGGTACTATACATATTCTGTGATATGAAATTTATTCTTAAAATAACACTTTCTATCAATATAGATGAATTTTTCAGGCATCATTTCGTAGTCAACAATTTGTATTTCACAAATAAACAATGAATAGAATATGTTTGAGGTCACATTTTATTACTACTGATTGTTGTAAAATCGCTGGAAAATTAAGTCAGATTATGGCTATCTGTTCAGTTAACAGTGTGTATTTTTTGTTTGTTTGAATGGTGTTTTAATACATGCCACTTTCAGCAATTTTTGTGCTAAGCTTGATGTTTAAAAGGCATGTATTAATATTTTTTAAACAGTTCAGTTTATGGAAAATGTTTAAGTACATGTAAAGATATCTCAGTTCCAAGTTTCTTTTTTGACTATTCATTTTTGGTAGTACATTTATCTTGCTATTTGTGTTCTTGATTGTGATTTTATGTCTCATGTGTTCTTATGACAAATGCTTGCTATATATGTATCGCTAAACCACAAACAGCCAGAAACTCTGAAAAGATGGGAAATTTTTCTTCAAAATTTTAACTTAAGATGCTTGGTCTTTCTCCCAAGTTTCTACCTCTATTTTCTATTTACCTGGTAAGTTGTCATGTGCTTGTTTTTTTCTCCCGAGTTTCTACCTCTTTTTCCTAACTTAAGTTGTCATGTGCTTGGTTTTTTCTCCAAGTTTCTACCTCTATTTCCTAACTTAAGTTGTCATGTGCTTGGTCTTTCTCCCAAGTTTCTACCTCTATTTCCTAACTTAAGTTGTCATGTGCTTGGTCTTTCTCCCAAGTTTCTACCTCTATTTGATAACTTAAGTTGTCATGTGCTTGGTCTTTCTCCCAAGTTTCTACCTCTATTTCCTAACTTAAGTTGTCATGTGCTTGGTCTTTCTCCCGAGTTTCTACCTCTATTTCCTAACTTAAGTTGTCATGTGCTTGGTCTTTCTCCCAAGTTTCTACCTCTATTTCCTAACCATGTGCTTGGTTTTTTTACCCAAGTTTCTACCTCTATTTGATAACTTATATTGTCATGTGCTTGGTTTTTTTTCCCAGTTTCTACCTCTATTGGATGGTCCTTTATAAAGTTTATGTTTTTTTATGCCAATTGGAAAATTAAAATGGCTGCCACCACAGGACTTAGTTTAACATAGGACCCTATGGGGAAAAGTTAAAAAAAGGTGTCTTCTCTGAAACTGGTTAATCAATGTAAACAAAACTTACTAGCAATATTGTTTGGATGGTCCTCTATAAAATTTATGTTTTTTATGACAATTGGAAATTCAAAATGGCCACCAATGCAGGAAGTAGTTTAACATAGGACCCTATGGGAAAAAAGTTAAAAAGGCTTCTTCTCTGAAAACCGGTTAACTAATCAAAGCAAAACTTTCCAGCAATATTGTTTGGATGGTCCTCTATAAAGTTCATGTTTTTTATCCCAATCGGAAATTCAAAATGTCCGCCACCGCAAGACTTGGTTTAACATTGGACCGTATGGGAAAAAAGTTTAAAAAGGTTTCTTCTCTGAAACCGATTAACCAGTGGAAACAAAACTTACTACCAATATTATTTTAGATGGTCCTTTATAAAGTTTGTATTTTTTATGCCAATTGGAAAATCAAAAGGCCACCACCGCAAGACTTAGTTTAACATAGGACCATATGGGAAAATTTTTTCAAAGGCTTCTTCTCTAAAACTGTTAACCAATGGTAACAAAACTTACTAGCAATATTGTTTGGATGTCCTCTGTGAAGTTTATGTTTTTTATGCCAATAGGAAAATCAAAATGGCCACCACAGCATTACATAGATTACTTAGTTTAATATAGGACCCTATTCATGCTATTGGCAAATTAAAAAAATATCTTCTTCTCTATAAAACCTGTTAACCAATGGAAACAAAACTTTCTAGCAATATTGTTTGGATGGTCCTCTTTAAAGATTATTGAAAATTACAGGACTTCGTTTAACATCAGGGAAATGCAACCTTTATTGCCTATAAAATCAGGTGAGCGATACAGGCTCTTAAGAGCCTCTGGTTTACTCAAGTTTCTACCTCTTTTTGATAACTTATGTTGTCATGTAATTGGTTTTTTTTCCCAAGTTTCTACCTCTATTTGATAACTTAAGTTGTCATGTGCTTGGTTTTTTCTCCCAAGGTTTCTACCTCTTTTTCCTAATTTAAGTTGTCATGTGCTTGTTTTTTTCTCCCAAAGTTTCTATTTCCTAACTTAAGTTGTCATGTGCTTGTTTTTTTTCCCCAAGGTTCTACCTCTATTTGATAACTTATGTTGTCATGTGCTTGGTTTTTTCCCCAAGGTTCTACCTCTATTTGATAACTTATATTGTCATGTGCTTGGTCTTTCTCCCAAGTTTCTACCTCTATTTGATAACTTATGTTGTCATGTGCTTGGTCTTTCTCCCAAGTTTCTACCTCTATTTGATAACTTATGTTGTCATGTGCTTGGTCTTTCTCCCAAAGTTTCTACCTCTATTTGATAACTTATATTGTCATGTGCTTGGTCTTTTCTCCCAAAGTTTCTACCTCTATTTGATAACTTATAAGTTGTCATGTGCTTGGTCTTTCTCCTAAGTTTCTTCCTCTATTTGATAACTTATATTGTCATGTGCTTGGTCTTTCTCCCAAGTTTCTACCTCTATTTGATAACTTATGTTGTCATGTGCTTGGTTTTTTCTCCCAAAGTTTCTACCTCTATTTGATAACTTATATTGTCATGTGCTTGGTCTTTCTCCCAAGTTTCTACCTCTATTTGATAACTTATGTTGTCATGTGCTTGGTCTTTCTCCTAAGTTTCTACCTCTATTTCCTAACTTAAGTTGTCATGTGTTTTGGTCTTTCTCCCAAGTTTCTACCTCTATTTGTTAACTTAAGTAGTCATGTGCTTGGTCTTTCTCCCAAGTTCCTACCTCTATTTGATAACTTAAGTTGTCATGTGCTTGGTCTTTCTCCCAAGTTTCTAACTCTATTTGATAACTTATATTGTCATGTGCTTGGTCTTTCTCCCAAGTTTCTACCTCTATTTGATAACTTAAGTTGTCATGTGCTTGGTCTTTCTCCCAAGTTTCTACCTCTATTTGATAACTTATGTTGTCATGTGCTTGGTTTTTTCTCCCAAAGTTTCTACCTCTATTTGATAACTTATATTGTCATGTGCTTGGTCTTTCTCCCAAGTTTCTACCTCTATTTGATAACTTATGTTGTCATGTGCTTGGTCTTTCTCCTAAGTTTCTACCTCTATTTCCTAACTTAAGTTGTCATGTGCTTGGTCTTTCTCCCAAGTTTCTACCTCTATTTGATAACTTAAGTTGTCATGTGCTTGGTCTTTCTCCCAAGTTTCTACCTCTATTTGATAACTTAAGTTGTCATGTGCTTGGTCTTTCTCCCAAGGTTCTACCTCTATTTGATAACTTAAGTTGTCATGTGCTTGGTCTTTCTCCCAAGGTTCTACCTCTATTTGATAACTTAAGTTGTCATGTGCTTGGTCTTTCTCCCAAGTTTCTACCTCTATTTGATAACTTATGTTGTCATGTGCTTGGTTTTTTCTCCCAAAGTTTCTACCTCTATTTGATAACTTATATTGTCATGTGCTTGGTCTTTCTCCCAAGTTTCTACCTCTATTTGATAACTTATGTTGTAATGTGCTTGGTCTTTCTCCCAAGTTTCTACCTCTATTTGATAACTTAAGTTGTCATGTGCTTGGTCTTTCTCCCAAGTTTCTACCTCTATTTGATAACTTATATTGTCATGTGATTGGTCTTTCTCCCAAGGTTCTACCTCTATTTCCTAACTTAAGTTGTCATGTGCTTGGTCTTTCTCCCAAGTTTCTACCTCTATTTGATAACTTAAGTTGTCATGTGCTTGGTCTTTCTCCCAAGTTTCTACCTCTATTTGATAACTTAAGTTGTCATGTGCTTGGTCTTTCTCCCAAGTTTCTACCTCTATTTGATAACTTAAGTTGTCATGTGCTTGGTCTTTCTCCCAAGTTTCTACCTCTATTTGATAACTTAAGTTGTCATGTGCTTGGTCTTTCTCCCAAGTTTCTACCTCTATTTGATAACTTAAGTTGTCATGTGCTTGGTCTTTCTCCCAAGGTTCTACCTCTGTTTGATAACTTAAGTTGTCATGTGCTTGGTCTTTCTCCCATGTTTCTACCTCTATTTGATAACTTAAGTTGTCATGTGCTTGGTCTTTCTCCCAAGTTTCTACCTCTATTTGATAACTTATATTGTCATGTGCTTGGTCTTTCTCCCAAGTTTCTACCTCTATTTGATAACTTATGTTGTCATGTGCTTGGTTTTTTCTCCAAAAGTTTCTACCTCTATTTGATAACTTATATTGTCATGTGCTTGGTCTTTCTCCCAAGTTTCTACCTCTATTTGATAACTTATGTTGTCATGTGCTTGGTCTTTCTCCTAAGTTTCTACCTCTATTTCCTAACTTAAGCTGTCATGTGATTTGTCTTTCTCCCAAGTTTCTACCTCTATTTGATAACTTAAGTTGTCATGTGCTTGGTCTTTCTAACAAGTTTCTACCTCTATTTGATAACTTAAGTTGTCATGTGCTTGGTTTTTTTCTGTTTTTGGGGGTATATTGGTAAAATCCTGGAAAATCAAGCTTTTAAATATAAAAGTTGGAGGTTAGACATTTCATCAGTTTTATTCAGTGCTGATTATTTCAACAAAACATTTCAGCTATTTTTGCCACCATACATTTGTACGTTATTAATAATGAAGTTCAACATTTCAACTAAAACAAACAACAGGGGATTTTTTAGGATCTTCATTGTGGGGTTCCATATTAAAAAAGCATTGCAAATAATTGGTTTCTTGTATCTTCATATCCTGTCTTGATGGAAACCTCAAACTGACATTTAACTCAACTTCCACTCCTGTGTTAAATTTTAAAAATTATAATATCGTCATATCTAAGGTCAGTGACCACTCTCGTATGATTTCTTTTACTTTTCTGCCATATGGTAGATGATTTCTATGCTTATCTTTCATTTTTTGTGACAGTAAATGATTTTTGTGTATCTTCAGTGAAGAATATTTGTAGTGAGATGATATTACCACCTGGAGAACATGATGTAACTAATCCCTTAGTTATTGTGATATCATACCTAGTATCTAATGTTTTCTCTGCTTGATTTCAATCTTAATACACTCTTGACACAGATAAATAGTAATTAATGATGGATTTGGCAATGATGTGGAAAAGTAGTTTCTGTTATGTATGTTATTATTACATTCATAAAAGTTTACTTACAAAAGGAAAAAAAGTTTAAAGAGCCATCAAATGATTTCAGAACATATGATCAGTAGTGATGTACATTTAACAACAGAAATTTGACTATTTTCTTCTTTGAAGGTAGAAAAACAAACCTAGTACACACATTTATATGGAAAAGAACATTCTGTAATGTTTGGCTTCATTTAGTTTCTAACAGATCAAAGTGCATAGGCCCAAGTTAGTGAGTTCAAAAAACCAAAGATGCTTTCTTGATACTATACTTGTTTTGTTTGTTTGATTGAGGTTTAATGCCACTTTCAGAATTTTTTGTCCAAAAGTTCAATGAGAACAAATATCCCATGGAAAGGGAGGTAAGTAGGTCCTTCACAAACGTGGACAAGGGTAATGGTCTTGCAAAGTCCAGTTTATGGTACATGTATAAACTAGGTAAAAACAGAAATAAAGAAATAACAAACAGATCCCAAATCTCCTCAATCTCTTGTGATTATCAAAAAATAGCACTCTCTAAAGATTTATAGATTATTTACGTTTTCTGGAACTAGATGCGTTTTCGTCAATATCTCATGGAAGGGCGAAGCCCTGAGATGAGATGACTAGAAAATGCATCGAGTTTCATAAAACGTAAATAATCTGTTTATCACTGTTTTGTAACATTGTGTCATCACAGTGTTTACTTAACCACGTCTTGACAGCTATCTGAGATGAGCCCTTATGAGATGGAATAATACCGCACACAAAGGTCAAAGGAAAATACTGCAAAATAGCAATAAAAGAATTAAATCTATCTGAGAACTTATATATTTTCAGTCCATTATAAAAATACAATATATTGGGTACCTGTATGTTAAAGACATTGCAACCAACTTGAGACATAATTTTCATATGGATCTGTCTTTAGCTTTGTCTGGTTCCTTAGTGGAGCAGGAGGAAGTACCAGTTCTAGTGTCCAAGTGATGACATGGTTCACACCAAACAGAGCACTAACTATGTAGGGTTACATAGGTTTCATTTCACAAAACCCAAACAAAGTAAAGTATCAATGATGATTCCATAACGTTCTCATTCCATCACTCATTTATTTCAATTAACTTTTGTTTAATAGGTAAATATAATAAATGCTCCATAATTTCATACTGAATACAAAGTTAAATGAACTCCTCAGCTGCTGTTATTGTCTAGAACAAATATCTTTCAACAAGAAGAAAGCTTTAATTTTTCACAAGCATATATTTCGTAAGATATGACTATTATTAATTAAGTTTCAGAAAATAAATCATGCAAATAGCAGCTGCCACCATTGAATGAAAGGTAAGATTTGGTATCTCAACTGTTCTTGTAATTTTTCAAAGGGATACTTAAACAATTATTGTACTGGCAGTTCAAAATGAACGTTAAATATTACTGATGCCTATGTGAGGTTAAACTTGTGAGGAATTATTGCAGTAATTATGTTTGTATTCTGGGGTTTATTTTCCCTGTCTGCAATTTTTTGGTATACAAAATATGTTTAATATATTTTAGTTTTTTTTCATATTTAAATATGGTTATCTGTGCATACATGTACTTTAAATCTGTTACAAATGAAGATATCAAAGACCTTACAAAACTATAAATATCAGATAAGTAAAATTCACACATAATGGTAAATATAGACAAGTATCTTCAAAATAAAAACCACATGGCTGCTTGGTCTTTGAAGAAATTTTGGAAAAAGGAAACAAAAGACATCACTGAATTTACTTATTTAATATTGACTTGACTTGGAAGTGTCTATGTATGCCATTGGGTGTTATTTCATACAATTTAGATTAGGTGATACAAAGTTACAATTGGCCATAACATGTTTTTTAAATTTTAGATTTATTTGGGGGAGGGGGAGGTTGTTTAGCCTCTAATTTATTATTTGAATAAATTATTATTTGTTTCATAGGAGACATGTTCATTTTTGTATAGAAAAGATCGTAGATGGGGAAAAGGGTATATTTAAATATATAAATAATTTTGTGTATAATACATATAACTAGATCAGTATACCTGTAAATACAGAGAGTGGCTGTTTATATTTTTTCTTTTAATCTGACAAGATGTGCTTTTTTTTGTGACTTTCACAAGTATAGTTTAAGAATTTTCATGTAAAAAAATTTTTGCCAATATTTACAACAATAATCATGTCAAAGTTTGCTGAGATTGTCTTTCACGACTGTTACACTGTGGATTCATTTGAATTAACTGCATACTAATTTTTGTAGACTGCAAATTACCAGACATGACCACATACAATTTCCTTGTGGCTCTGATACGAGCAACAAAACCATGAAATTAAATGCAGTATATAGAGCAGTTGGTGTTAACATTTTACAAGGCATTATGTTAGACCTAGTGATTTGTGTAGTCCAGTTTCTAGCCAGGAAACTGCTGTTGACCAATAACCTATTCAAACTTGGATTCAGAGCACTTAGGTTGATGGCATCACTTCAGAAGTTCTATGATGGTGGTCATGACTTAGTTGATCGTTATGGAAAATCAATCTCCCAAATGCGATCAAACATTTTATTCTGAGCGGTAGGTAGGTTTTTCTATTCCTGGATTTGACTTTCACCGACTTGATTATGAGTAATTTGATGGATGTCTAATAAGAGGCAGAAACCGGGTGCACTTATGGTTTTTTATTGGCTTCATGTTACTTATTTTTAACATTTGTTATTCTTTTCGGTTTTTTTGTCTGCATCGTGTGTCTTTTTCTCAATTCAGATTTTGTCACTGTTTTATGGTTTTCTATTCTTGTTTACAATTTGGTTTGTCTTACATTTGACTCCATAAACCACGAATACTGATGGGACAAATTTAAATTACCCCAGTATTTGTTATCTAATGGTATTGCGTTTTGTTACTGTGTAGGTTGGTCTGTACTAGTAATCAGTTTTGAACTTTTACATTTAGAGGAAAATCAAATTACAAAACAATGATGATAAATCTACTATTGTTGTCTAGACATCTTTATAGCTTAAGTGGACACATTTTCTTTCAGGAAATTCAGTCCTGATAAACTTTGTGTTGCTGTCTGATGCACTGATGCATTGTTAAATTATTTTAATTCTGCAAAGGGAACAGTGAGAAGATTATAATGACAGTGTGTACTGGTGTCTTTTCTTATCATTCTGCGATTTTCAGGCTTGCCCGCTTGAATGTAATTAAATTCTGGATATTAACTGTTTACCAGTATGGTCTAATCACAGTGGGTCTAATTATCTCTTGAGTGTGCAAACAATGGGCAAGACTTCTGGAATGTTGTTTTTGTCTCGCCTGCGACGAAAGTCGCTGGAGGTGAGACATATGTATGGGAATCCAGCGTCGGCGGCGTCGGCGTAAACACTTGACATCTTGCTTCATATATTTGTAAGCCCAAGTCCTAGGTCCATCAAATTTGGTACAGAGGTAGCTTATGATGAGTACTTGCCAGTCAGTCACCTGTCACCTGACCTTGACCTCAATTTCACGGTCCAGCGACTACGTTAAAGTTTTTGGGTTACGGCAGTTCCTCTGTAACTACGCATAGTAGGATGACAATATTTGGTGTATAGGTTGCTGATGACTAGTACATGACTGTCTGGTAGGTGTCACCTGACCTTGGCCTCAATTTCACGGTCTAGCGACTACGTTAAAGTTTTTGGGTTACGACAGTTCCTCTGTAACCACGCATGGTAGGATGACAATATTTGGTATATAGGTTGCTGATGACTAGTACATGACTGTCTGGTAGGTGTCACCTGATCTTGACCTCAATTTCACGGTCCAGTGACTACGTTAAAGTTTTTGGGTTGCGACAGTTCCTCTGTTACCACGCATGGTAGGATGACAATATTTGGTATATAGGTTGCTGATGAATAGTACATGACTGTCTGGTAGGTGTCACCTGACCTTGACCTCAATTTCACGGTCCAGTGACTATGTTAAAGTTTTTGTGTTGCGACAGTTCCTCTGTTACCACGCATGGTAGGATGACAATATTTGGTATATAGGTTGCTGATGAATAGTACATGATTGTCTGGTAGGTGTCACCTGACCTTGACCTCAATTTCACGGTTCAGCGACTACGATAAAGTTTTTGTATTAGGACAGTTCCTCTGTAACTATGCATAGTATGGTGACAATATTTGGTATACAGGCCGCTGCTCATATTTAATGCTACTTACATAATGCTTATGACGAAATTTATTTTCGTTACTGATGCGGAATTCAGGAGAGACGTTTTTCTGTGTCCACACTTGTTTAACTTTAGTAATTCTAACTGACGAGAATTGCCAGTATTTTCCCCTTAAGGTTAGGGGTGGCTTGCTTCTCTATTAAAAAACTGGTTGAAGTGACAAAAACCAAAAATTGCTGAAGTAGCTGAAAAATTCCATTTAAACAGAAAGAAATGTGGTTTTGCATGCAATTGCTATTTGTATATGTTTGAACTACACAAGTAGTATTATATTTTATTTACAAGTAATGTAATACAGAGGCTCTACATTACATTAGGCAAATAAAACTATCACAAATATTCATTTTACTGACTCTGCTCATGCGTGTACTGACTCCCAATATGTAAAGATTCTATTGTTCTACCAATCTCAGGTTTTTAAAATGAAAATAAGTTTATGTGTTGTCGTGTTCTAATGCTTAGCTATGAATTATAGAAATAAAATCAAAAATACAAGTAGGTTTCTGACTTTATTGATGGAAATATTAATACTTCTTTATGCCACAAGCTATATGATCAATATAATGCATTCCATTAAGTTCCCAGACATTTTCTTGTTCAATCTTAAAGACAAAATTGACTGTAAATTAAATATAAAAAAAGTTATCAACAAATTAATAAGCTTAAAATGTCAGAAATAATCTTAGGGTAAAAGAAAAAAAACATTTCCACTCAAATAAATTTTGCCATTTAAATGATTGCGAGCATTATAGACAGAGCAGTGAGCAATACAGATATGTATTTTTATAAAATCATTGCTTCCTTTACAAGAGAGGTTTTCATTAAGTGATAAATTAATATATAAACAAGTATCCATTTCAATGACCTCATCGCTGTAATAAGTAGGGGGCACTTTTGTAACAACTTTAACTCCTTTTAAAATCCTTTTTTGCCATCAAGTTGAAGAACTCAAATAAACATAAATTTCCAGCATGTGTTAAGTATTTTCATAGAAAATTGAGAACTCTTAGGACAGAATTTTATATTTTTTATGCAGATCTATGTAAACAAAATTGTGAGATTTAAAATTGGAAATGGTTTTAAAGTTTACATAAAGTGACTGGATATTATTTTTGCTTGATAATTCTTAGTAAGATATGTGATGAATTTAAAAATATATATATTTTAAAAGTAATAAAATAGTAAGGGGATTTGGGTGGAGAGGTTAGGATATTAAGTGTAAAATAATTGTAATGTAATAGTAAATTTTATCAAAGCATAATGGGGACCAACATATAGCAAATTGTAGTATGTTTCAAATCATTCAATGACAACAAATTCACTGGAAAATCTCGTTTTGTTGCAGACATATTTTCATTTTCATAAGTGCCTTTCAACATGGATTTTACCATATACAACGAAATTTCAAGTCATTAATTAAAGTGCCATACCATTCTAAAAATTATTTTTTTTGTTTTAAAGGAAAAACATAGTATATACTGTTTAAAAAAGAATGCAAAAAGTCCGATAAAAATATATTCTATAATAAGAGAGTATTAAACTGTCAAACATACGATTTGCACCTGTTGACGAATATTCCCGAACATGTGCTGGTCACTTCAGGTATTTTATCAAAACCATGTGAGACGTCACATTTTGAAGACTGAGAAAAGCCATAGCACCATTTTACACTGTACAAATGATAAAACATTACGAAAAAAAAAAACAAAATCAGAACTCCTTACCCGTATCAACTATACCATTCTTACTCCGATGATTTTGATGAAGATAAAAATATCGAAACACCAGACAGACTATTGAATAACTTTTGTTTTTTAAGTTTTGTTCGAATATAAACAGTACGCGGGGTATTGGACAATGGCGATCGAAAGAATTTTAATGAAAAATGTTTCTTAGAAAACAAACTGGACATTGCCATTTTATTTGTTTAAATTTCTTACTAAACATTTACCTATTTTAATATTTAAACAAATGCTAAAATAAGGGATTAAGTTGATCTTTTTCGATAATGGGGGGGGGGGGGGTTTTCGAACCTGTGTCTGCAAAGGAAGCGTTCAAGTGTGAAATTAAACAAACAAAGATCAGTCACTGTCGTGTGGAAGCTCACAGTCAGATCATTCGGGGTGGCAAATACTGTCGATGGTGCAGCAGCTGAATCGATGACAATCACTCGTATGTCTCCTTACCCGTTTGAACCATACCACTCCAACTCCGACGATTTTGATGAAGATGAAAATATCGAAACAACAGACAGACTACTGAATAACTTTTGTTATTTATTTCTATATCGAATATAAACAGTCCACGGAGTATTAGATAGGCGATCTTTGAAGAGAAATAATAGAACATGTTTGAACAGTATTTTATTTAATTACAAATGTTTCGGCAGAAACAAACGTGGCATTGCCATTTTATTATTTTAAATGTCTTACTATACACTTTACCTATTTTAATATGAAAAAAAACGTGGATTGAGTCTTTTGGGGGAAAAGAGGGGGGGGGGGGGGGGGGTCATTAAAACTTATCATACTTATTATACAAATTTTATATACTTTTTTTCTCTAAACTGTCTCTGAAAGGAAGCTTTCCAGTGTGAAATGAAACGAACATAGAGCCGAAAATTCCTGTTGGACCGTTACAATCTTCTCTTTTTACTCTATAAAATCTGTCCTTATTCACGGAGATTTGTGTCCTTCGGAAAGGAATGCATGGAAACTCCATCTGAATTTGTGTTACCACAGTTTGCTACAACATCTCACCCCACTTCATCTGATAGTACCACCGCAATCTCATCGTGGCATCTTAAAGTTAAAAAATGAATTAAATATTTATCCACATGCGTTTGTTGTTTGTTTACCGGAGATCAGAAGTTCATCTTGTGACATAGACTTTCGATCTTTGGCGGAAATTACCAATCGATAGATAACTGATCTGTTTGAAGTACACCTGTCAGTATATCTCTGTTAATACGAAAAATTTTTAAAAATGGTTTTTAGAAATGTTTTTCTATACTTGATTTTCTATATGAATAAAAATTTTAAAAAATTATTATTTTTACATTGGGTATGGCACTTTAAGATTGCAAGTACCATTGTGTATTTTTTGGTAACTGTTCAAAGCATAGAAAATGTAATATTGTCATGAAAGGTGGATGAATTTTTGTAGTGGGTGCCTTAAAATTTGATCTAGATTTTAAAAACAACTTGAATTCTAACTGATATGTTATTGCATAGTAGTAAAAAAAGATGTGAAATATATTACATTTTGTATTTTATTTATCAAGTAGAGTTTTTTGACAGCCTTTTAATATGTTTTGAAAAAAAACTGACATGAATCATTTTAGGACATGATAGACATCTTTTACTATTAATTTTCTTGAATTTGTTGTGTTGATTGAGATGATTGACTGCCTGGTGAAGATAAGACAAATGTTTTGTTTATTTTATTCAATGCTAAGCTGTTAGCTTAATGTAGGTCTATAGGAAATTTGACATTCAATTTGGTATTTGCTAGAGCATTGATACAATCTGGTAAACATTTTTGCTAATGCATGTTTTTCATGATTTTATTAATGTTAAACATTTGCTTATACCTTTCTGATGTTATAAATTTAAATCTATGTTTTTATTAATGTTGAATATTTCCTAATACCTTTATGATTTTATAAATATTGAACATTTGCTACCAATAATACTTTTAATTGTATGCTTCTGATATTATTTAATTTATTCTTATACATACAATTAAAATTATTAGCAGATGTTTAAAATTTATAGTTTTAATACAGGAACTAGTAAATGCTCATAATTTAAAGTACAATTTAGTATTAATGAAAATACAACATTGTTTAGACATGTACCATTTAGAGTTATGTCCCTTACATTTATAATACCATATTTCCCAATGCCATAAAACCTTGTTAGGTTAACATGTTTTTCATGAGAGTTTTCTCAGATGAAATCAAAAGAATAAGAAAATTCTCAGAGCTTAGCTATGAATTTTTTATGGCATCGGGCATAGCCTTACTGAGTGGCATAAACTATAGCTTTGAAAAGTCACATCAATTTTAAGTGATGGGGCTGAATCAAGGGATCAAAACCTCTTACTGAATTGTATACCTTATATAATTTATTGTACACCTTTTAACAGACATTCAGCAAGTATTAGAAATATATTACACAAAAAATCACAACCTGTGCAAAATTTTGAAAATGGAACATAAAACGAACAATCAGATACAAAAAAGCATGGTAGGAACAACTGCACAGAAATAATAACGGAACAGACAGCTGGAAATAGTAAACATTGTTTGGCAAGTGTTTTTAATCTTGAAAAATTTGATGTTTAGAATAACAAAGAATTAAACTAACAAAAATTGTAGAACTTGACCCATGTGTGGGTTATACAGCATGAAAAATGAAAAATATTCACTAATCAAATGTAATTTGGCCAATGACTTGTAATGGGCCAGGAAGGAGGCACAGTTGAACACACAAAAAAGATTTACAGGGTTACAGATGTACTAGAAACAAGTGAAATCCTGCTTGTTTGATGTATTGCCTGGGATTTATAGAACAAGTCTAAAATAGACAATATTCAATGTAAAATAAAATAGGTGAACCATTGTTTATAGGCGACACATAAATGTGAGAAAATACTACAAGGATTGAACGAACAATAAATTTAATAACTTCAATATTTTTTAATTCATAGTAAGAAGTTGAAATGAATGGATATTATTAAAAGCTGTTACAATATATGTATTTAATGGGTAGCAGCCTTAAAAGAATTAAATATTTCTAGTTAAAGGAGGTACCTCCCCTTAGAAGAATTGGTTGAATTAAACATAGATTAATATTGATTTGTTGCTTTTAATCGTATATATTATTTCAGCTGTAGCCAAATATAATAAATTGTGTTATGTTTAAATTTCAATATTTGAAGTAGTTCTTGATGCTTTTAACATTTTTATAAAATTTAAACGGACCCTTTGATATTTGAGTACTTACATTAGTAAAGGCATGCTAAAAGTACTTAAGTCAAAAGTCATTGAAATCAAAAGTTAACCCATGTAACTTGAGAACTTTGATTTAAAGAAGATTGGACAAAAACATAGAAAACAACTGAACAGGAACATTAACACACATACATCATTGTCAGTCCCAAAAAAAAACTCTGGTGTTACTTTAGTATGTACTAAGCGTCATTGCAGATGGTTGTTATGTACTAATTAGTATTTTTTGTTAATTACAGTAACACCTGAGAGGATGTTTCGATCCAGACTGCTTGACAATTGTAATGAAAGTCTACCAGGTAAGTTAGTAGTATTCAGAGGTTTAGAGGGCAAAAAGTTTTGAACAATTCTAGCACAAGATAGAACTTTGGTTGTAAGGTGATATTACCTTTTAAGTCCATGTTAAAGGGTATGTTAAAGTAATTTATGATTTCTTGAAATTAGACATTGAATTTTTTTGGCTTTTTTAGAGACATCTTTATTTATATTCAATATTTCCTATACAATCCACCTGCATATGTTTCCTGAAAACTTAGGTCTTTCTAACCAAGAGTTGAACTCACCTTGTAAACACCTTTTAAACATGACCAATTAACAATTTACATAAATAGCTACATGTAGTATGGATGACTATATTACTGCATACATTAGAGTACTCTGAAATTTGAATACAAAGTTGTAATGCTTTATCCAATAAATTTAACTGAGTGTACTGTAGGGTGACTGCTTATAGTTAGACCTGGCCTTAAACAGCTTCACCTGACTAAAGGACACATATCAGTTCTCTGCATGTTATATGTAAATTAGCTTCATTCTAATGCATACCATAAATTTATGACATTTATGTTTGTTTGTTTGATGGTGTTTAATGCCACTTTCAGCAATTTTTCAGCTATATCATGGCGTCCAGTTTTTATTGGGGGAGGAAGCCGGAGTACCTGGAGAAAACCCCCAACCTGCAGTAGGAAAACTGGCAATCCTTGTCAATTAAGATTGGAGTCGAGTACACCCTGCCTGCAGTGAGAATCGAACCCGCAATCTCAGTGTTGACAGACCACGTAATCAATAGTAGACGAACTACCTTGACCACTCGGCCACCGAGGCCCCTATGGCATTTAAAAAGCAGTGAAGAAATCATCAGTGTTCACATCATAATATTTAGACAGTAAATCATAGATATTACATTTTTGACATCCAATCAGATTCAAAGTTACATTAACTCTGCATGAGAATAATAGATTTGTCTGACTATACACTTTGTAGAGCTATTTGGCATTAAGCAACAATCAATCAATCAATCAATCAATCAGTCAACTTGAAATTCAGTTATAATTAATTTAAGTTATATTTCTTGAAATAAATTTTCTTCAGACTTATACATGGTCAGTAACATTTTAATAATTATTTTATACAGAGATCTTTTCTCCTCATGATTGTTAGTTTTGAAGTAGCAAGTCTATTTGATTTGATTTTCATTTTCTTATTTCTACATTTTTTTTGTTTATAAGATTTAAAACAACAAGTTTGAACTAGCTAATAGAAATACAAGGAAACTGTTTACTGACGTTGACCTCATTTGAAATTTAATATGCTAACTTGATTTGTTTAAAACAAAAGCCATTTTGATAATGACATTAAAACAACCAGGGTAGTTTAAATTTTGACGACTTTTTGTCTGCTTTCATATTTTACAGTATATCTGTGTTTGTAATCTGCATTTAGAGATTTAACTCATTGATTCAGTCAGGTTGACTTATTATCATCTTTTTTGTCTGCCTGTAAACTTTTTAAATCTTAATCTTAGCCTCTAATACCACTGGGCCAATTTGTACCAAACTTGGTATGGATGATCTTTTAATTGGTCCTTGCTAAAATTGAATCTTAAAAGCCCAAATCTTCTGTTCCCTACCCATCAGGTCAGCCAAAATAGAGGTTTTATAATTTCCCAGTTGCAGATGATGCTGCATTTTAAAACAAAACCAGATCAAATTAAATCTGTATATCAAATGTCATTAATAGTAGTAATTCAAGATATATTGGAAGCTTCAGATTATCATTTTTTCATTACGATTGATCAGTTTATGACAAGTACTATAGTGAAATCCCCAAACTTTTATTGTATTGAGATTAAAGTCAGGTTATGTTAGAGTTATTCAGCTTTTTGGTATGTATTAGTTTACAATGTTTTGTTTTGGCAATTTGTGACATTTTATGATATTCAGATTTATTCAATGTGTGGTTACATTTTTTTTATTTCATGTACATCTGAAATTCTGCTTATAAACATATGCTACATGATGTCCTCATATACATTAAATGAAAACAATTCTGAACATTAAAAACAAATTATGTAAATATAGATTGGCATCAGTGAGATTTACCACTGCTTGTGGTAGTTTGTGACACTGGTATAATTAGGAAAAATACGAACTGACCAATAAACTTGTATTATGAAGATGAATTAGGATATAGCATGAAGCTCATTTGAGTTGTCTCCCTTATTATACAAATTGGCTGTAAGTTGCAGATTTATTTGCAAAGCATATTTACTTCAGACTGCATTATGTATGTGGGCAGGACACAGTTTTAAATCTATGTTACAAAGGGTATTTTATTTTTGAGCAGCTCTTGTTATACACTGTTGTAATGGGTCAAAGAATATTTAGTTAATTTTTTTTAAGTCATGCATATACAGCATGTAAGCATGACATCATAGTGTCACTTGTTGTTCTTTTCAAGCACCAGGATACTAATGGTATCCTGGCTTTGCCGGTTCTCGATAGCTTAAGAGATTATTGGATAAAACTTTGTTCTTATCTTATAGATATGTGTTTATTTATTTACCCATTTGTTTCATAGATAAACTACTACACACTTGCAAAAAATTACAAGGAACCGTCCGGTTATTGCCAAGATCTTCGAATTATTTGAACGACCTAATTTTTATGCCCCCGCGACGACATGTCGGGGGGCATTAAGTTTTACTCATGTCCGTCCGTCCGTCTGTCCGTACGTACGTCCAAACAAATTTCCGTCAAGCTTTTCTCAGAAACCGTACATGAGAACAATTTTAAATTTGGCAGAGTGGTTCAGTATCACAAGTTGTACGTCCTAAGTGAATTTCAGACCTGTCAGACAACTACTTCCTGTTTGGGACTTCATTTGTAGGTAAATACGTCCGTCTGTATGTACAAATTTCCGTCAAGCTTTTCTCAGAAACCGTACATGAGAACAATTTGAAATTTGGCAGGGTTGTTCAGTATCACAAGTTGTATGTCCTAAGCGACTTTCAGACCTGTCGGACAACTACTTCCTGTTTGGGACTGGGCCAATATGAAAATGTGTTAACACAAGTATGAAAATTTCCGTCAAGCTTGTCTCAGTAAGCGTACATGAGAACAATTTGAAATTTGGCAGGGTGGTTCAGTATCATAAGTTGTATGTCCTAAGCGACTTTCAGACCTGTCGGACAACTACTTCCTGTTTGCGACTGGGCCGATATGAAAATGTTCTAACATGAGTATGAAAATTTCCGTCAAGCTTTTCTCAGAAACCATACATCAGAACAATTTGAAATTTGGCAGGGTGGTTCAGTATCACAAGTTATACGTCCTTAGCGACTTTCAGACCTGTCGGACAACTACTTCCTGTTTGCGACTGGGCCAATATGAAAATGTGTTAACATGAGTATGAAAATTTCCGTCAAGCTTTTCTCAGAAACTGTACATTAGAACAATTTGAAATTTGGCATTGTGGTTCAGTATCACAAGTTGTACGTCCTTAGCGACTTTCAGACCTGTCGGAAAACTACTTCCTGTTTGCGATTGGACCGATATGAAAATGTGTTAACATGAGTATGAAAATTTCCGTCGAGCTTTTCTCAGAAACCGCACATAAGAACAATTTGAAATTCGCCATTGTGGTTCAGTATCACAAGTTGTACGTCCTAAGCGACTTTCAGACCTGTCTGGCAACTACTTCCTGTTGCGACTGGGCCAATATGAAAATGTGTTACCACGAGTATGAAAATTTCTGTCAAGCTTTTCTCAGAAACCGTACACAAGAACAATTTGAAATTTGGCAGGGTGGTTCAGTATCACAAGTTGTACGTCCTTAGCAACTTTCAGACCTGTCAGACAATTAGTTCCTGTTTTCAACTGGGCCGATATGAAAATGTGTTAACACCAGTATGAAAATTTCCATCAAGCTTTTCTCAGAAACCGTACATTAGAACAATTTGAAATTTGGCAGGGTGGTTCAGTATCACAAGTTGTACGTCCTAAGCGACTTTCAGACCTGTTGGACAACTACTTCCTGTTTGGGACTTACTTAAGCGGGGGCATCCGTGTCCCATGGACACATTCTTCAATTTTTGACATATGGTATAATACGTCACCAGTTCTCGATAATGTATGTGTAATTAGTTATGCAGGGCTATTCTGACAATAAAATACAATAAAATGTAATTAAAAAAGTTATTCATATAAAATTTGTTTAACTTGAAGCATTAGTTTAAAAGATAGGACCCGTCTATTGTACTATAAGTTGAAGAAATTTTTGGGATTACGGAAAGGTATCGAAATATATGGTACTCTGTATTTGGGAGAATTTTAAACATCTAAACATGGAACCTGTTTATTTTTTCATTCCCGAGGAGCAAAGTGGTATCCTAAAGAAAAATTTCCGACAAACAGAAGATATGTGCGAATCCTCGTTTTATGACGAAATGAATTTTTGCATGACTATCGAGAATAGGTTACTATCGAGAACAGGTTAAGACATGATATCCCTAAATATTAACTTCTGTATATAGTATACCGAAACTTTATTATTACATCAAAAATTGACATCTCTAAAGCATTTTTTAAGTCCAAATTTTAAATTTGTTTATGGTAACTTTATTTAATGAATTATTTTTCGAAAATTCTGTTCATTTATGGTTTATGAGGTGGGGAAGGGCGGGGAGGGATAGGTTGTCCTCAGGAGGCTTATTGGTTAAGATAATTATGGTTATCTACTGAGGTAGGAATTTGGCGGATGTCTTCAGGCTTGGTGTGCTTGCCTTTGACTTTTTTTTGCAAGGATTGTCAGTTTACCAACGAAGATCTGCACTTTACCAAGTTGTCAGGCTTCCTCTTCCATAATAAACGAGGTGCTATAATATAACTGAAAAATTTGCTGAAAGTGCTGTTAAACCCTATACAAACTAGCAAATAAATTATTTATTTTTAACATGTCTTTATATGAATTTTTTAATTTTAATTTTTTTAAAATTTGATTGTTTGTTAACATTGTTTGCAGTCATTTTTCTATTAATAACTATGATTAAATAAAAAATATGTGTAAAACATTGTTATAGTTGTTTTTCCAAAAAATATTACAATTGAATGAATTTAAAATCAGTACATTTTAATATTTTAATTGTAAACTTCAAGAACTATCATGTTGAACAATATTCTAATAATAAGATTCTTAACATTTTTCTTGTCACATACCATCATTGTTTGATCTCTCTAATGTGAACAATTTTCTTATTGAAATCATAGATATATATTGATACCTATGAAGTAATCTGACACAGTGTTTGTAAACTTTTAAATGGATATCTCACATGATTAAGCTGTGTTAGGGAAAAATTAATGTTTATCAACAGTTCTTTACCTATGATGAACCAGATAACTTATATCGTTGTTCACAGTTCAATCCTTGGATAGTTAAAGGGAGACAAAATATGGCCAAAGATCGCTAGACATTTTGGCTTCAATTCATAAAATTGATTTTTCTGTGGGCGGTTAATACATTGTCTTCATTAATTGACATCATGTATATTAAAGACTTTGTTTGGTCTTTACAGTATTTATAAAGACCCCCCATGATGAAATCCTCTTTTGATGTGTAGTATTTTGTGTCTTTGCCAAAAACATTTGTTTTTAGTATTTAATCCTTTTTTATTTAAATAATAACATAAATTTATATAGTGCATTTATATAGGTAAATTTTATAGTTGTTTCTTATTTGAAAAAAAAAGTTGTCAATCTCGCTTTTTTTTTCTGTAATAAAGCTAGTCATGACATTTTAACCCTTTTTATATATAGACAATGATTATTTTACTTACGTCTCTACCCCCTGAATGAATGATTGACACCCAGACTTTCCAACCATACACCATACATAGATAAGTTTAATACCTTTGTAGAAAGACATAACCTGTGTAGATCAGTCTGTTCTACATTTGTTAAGGTTTAGTAATGAATGAGGATTAAAACTTTTGTGGCAAGTCCAATAACTTTATCTGACAAAGGAGATCACAAGATAAATAGATATTTATTATTTATCTTTCCAGTCATTGTATATAGCCTTGTTTACAAATTATGTGTCACATCATAGGTATATATGGTTACCTGGATTTATTTGAATCAAAAACATTAATTTGTAGAATTATATAGGATTATGTGGATAGTTGTATCCAGTTATAAAATTAAGTAAGTAAACTTTGCTCGGGGGAGATTTGCTGTTCCTAATACATAGTGACCACAACATATTTTGTCCAGCTATTGAAGTTAAACGGTCAAATTAGGCGATAAATTTCCTGTAAGTGGCCACTTAGCAATGGGTCATTAAAGCTGAATTCTATTTAACATAACTTTGTTTGGACGCGAGTAGCAATTTTTAGACCAACTTGATATTTAAAATAGTTTCGCGCTGGAATTCAATGTCCTTCAAGTTAAAGGTTAAGCGGTGTAAAAATCAACAAACGATTTACATCTGGCACGGGAAGAGCCCTTCGGAAATTAAACCAAGTGGATGTCTTTCATTCACATCCTGAACTGGAGAAAAGTGGCGTGATCTATTTGAACAAGTATTTCTATAAAACAGGAAATAGCACTGTCCTATGTGTCAATATTTGTGTGTTATTCGAAAATATTTTTAGATAGGATTATATAGACATTGAGGTAGGTTCAATATTGTTGTTATTTGCACTTTAAATATCATTAATACATCTGTGATTACACAGGTTGGAGGTACAGTGACACATTTTATCTGCTAAATATTTATATTTGGAAATATTTGTGTTGAAAAGTTGAAGTATTTGAAATAGTTGTACCTAAATGCAGTATAGAACTTTGGTATGCAAGATGTATTCATTGAGCACAATTGAAAATGTGACTTAATTTTATAGCATTATTTGTTCTGTTATTTTGTTGTTTTTTGAGATTTATGAAGGGAAAGGGAGAAAATCAGTTGTTTAAGTCATTTGTTTACACTTTAACAAATGTCTGTAAAAATTATTTTAAATATGATAGAAAAGTTCTTGTGAGTGAATAACTGATACATGTATATATGGGCTGGTTATGTTGTTGACATTTGTGCCAGTCACGAGTTAGAACTATTGGTATAGGTATGTAGTAATGGTTGACAACACACCTCGTTTTTTTTTGTTATTTTATTATATTTATTTATTTATTTAATAAGTCATGAGCTAAATGAGAGCAAAAATCACAATAATTTGAATACAATGGAAAATATTAACATTCATTAATGTTTGTACTAATACATTCATACAAACTCAAAAGTAATATAAAATTGTTGGTACTGCAGGATGAAACTAACCTGCTGTTTAGTTTCTCTTTCAAAGTGTGTAATGAGAAAATTTTACAAGTGAGGAAGTAAACAAAAATACAGATTTATATATAAATAGAATTGGACCAATTATATTAATAAAACTCATGAGCTCCAATTGTGACAAAAGTTGCATTATAGGTCTTTTGCAGGCACCTGTTTGTGAAAAACCATTTTCTTATGGGGGGGGGGGGGGAGCCTGAGGGGTAAAGCAAAAGGGTGGCAGTGACTTCTTGTCCAGACAGATTTATTAATCACAGTTAGCATGTAATTCATTTCCTATATGTATTTTAGTGGGTGGATATTAGGGCTTTAGAGCCTTGTAAAATGCCAAACCGATAAGCAAATAATGTGGTGTTTTAGATCATCTAACAGACAGTCCATAGTGTGACAGATGCTCATAGTTGATGTTTACTTCCAGTGATTCATTTCATTAGCTCAGTTATCCCATTACATAATTGTAGAGGATTACCAATTGTTTTTTTGCTTCCTTTAGCCTTATCATCTGTATTGATTTGTGCAATCTGGTTGGTAAAAATTTGCAAACAATGTTCAGTTTTAAGTAGGAACTCAATTTCATGTTAGGGAACCAGAAATAAGTATGGATCCAGACACATCATTTGTGTTGCAATTAAAATTGTTTTTGGGAATCAGAAATTAACCATTTAATTTTAGTTTTGGTCTATCGTGTTTCTATTGAAGTTCGATTAACAAATTAAACCAAAGACTTTGTTTTTTAGTTATTAAATTTTCCTATTGCACTAAATAGGCTAGACCTAAACAAAGGACTGCTTAAAACGTAGCATGCATGTCTACAGTGCAGGACATCTTAGTTGTTGCCAAAGACAGTACCAGTATGGCTAATGAAACCAAAAGAACTAAATAGGGCTTTACATATGTTTTGGAGGGAAGATCATTCATGAGTGATAGAAATCCTATTTCTTTTTGTGGGTAGAGCATAGCAGAATGAGCAAAAAGACATAAACAATTTCTATCATGAGTGGAAGGGTTTTCCAAAAATTGCATAAAAGTACCTATTTATTCCATAAACCAACAATGACTATGTTCACATCATGGTATCTTATAGACTTAATTGATTAAGATTCAGTTGTCTTCTGCATCCAATCACTTGTTATGTTACCATTACATTGTTCTTGTTTCATGCATTTTGATTGTATGACCCAACAAGTAGAGATGTGTGCACATGTGTCATCTGTACCAGAAATTGGCTATTTACAGAAGAACTTGTATTCTCTATGTTATTAAATTCTGTCGTGGTACTGAATGAGCTAGACTTAAAACAAACTACTGCTTAAAGGGTAGCATGCAGGACATCTTGGGTGTGGCAAAAGACAGTACATTGGTCTAACATCCTTAAGTCCAGTGATCCACAGCCCTTTACATTTCCACAAGGACTTTTACTCTTTCTGTTGAGGATATTGTAGTTTTTCATGTGAACTCCCCATACCAGCATGAAATGTTTAATTTTGTATCAAGGTTCTAAATTCTCTAATGGTAATGATCCTGTCTCTATCTTTTGCTGTCATTTCTCTTTTTGTTAATTTTTTTACTTTATGTATTTGATTTTTTTGGTCTTTTTTTGTATTTCTTATTTTGAAAATAAATCGATTCAACCCTGCTGCATAATTTTTTTTGTAATTGTTTAAAGCTACTGGTTTATGTTCTTGTTTTTGGCCTTTCTGTTGTTTTATTTTATGTGTTTGTGTGTGTGAAATTTTAGTGATTTTTTTTTCTGTCTGTGATTGGTTAAATGGGGACGTTAAATGTCACTTTCAGCAATTTTTTTTGTTGAATGGGAATCAATGCCACTCTCAGCAATTTTTTCAGCTATATTGTAGTGTTGAGTTCGTATTGGGTTGGGGAGCGGGGGGAAGCTGGAGTACCCACTGAAAATCCAGGAAAACTCACAATTCTTGTCAGTTCAGATTAAAGTCTGGCAACCTCCGTGTTGACAGGCATGTAATCAATAGTAGATGACTACCTACCTCAGCCACTGAGGCCCCCTTTTATATTTGATTAATTGAATTGTTTGTCTTTATCTCCTCTTCTTGTTTGTATGTTAAACAACTTTTACTGATGCAATAATAACTTATCAAGTTTTCTTGTTAAATCATTGTATTATTTAATACAAATTGTTGCGTCCTACATGATGTTGTCTGATAAAAACATAGCACACTGTGGCATATATAATACATGAGTTAGGACATTGTCAGAAGCTGTAGGGTTCTTTAGTTGATATTGGTCTGTAAAAATTCCAGATTTATCCAGAGAATGGAACTTGGTGACAAACATACTGCAGTGCCAAGTTTTGGTGTAACTGGACCATTATTTCATTACGATGTCAGATGTTATTAGGTTCAAATATATTAGTACTTTGTAACAAATAAAATCCTAAAGATTCCTCCTACATAAAAGAATGTAAATTTTGACATGTATAATGAATAGGCTAAAAAGATCACCTGCAGATATAACCATCATGATAGAACAAGATATGGACTGCAATTTAAATTTCTGTGTGACAAAACCACAAATGTATCAAGTACAAAAAAGATATTTCAAAAAACCCAAGTACCATTTTATGGTTAATGAGACTGTTTTATGATTTTATTTCCCTAATAATAAGTTGGAAATGAACTTTTGACTGGAGTGGATCTTATTTGTTGTATTCAATTCTTACTAAAACTCATTGAAAAGGGCTTGATTTAAAAATTCAATTTAAAAGTTAAATTAAAAAATTCCCTATTTTATGAGAAATTCTATTGGTCAACAATTGTACATACTGTATATTTAAAATAGTATTTTAATGGTAGATTGTATTCTAGATATTAACAGTGACCAGCAAAGTAGTTGACAACGGCCTCTTAATTATTTTTGTATAGGGGAAACTATTGACATTTTTTGCTCTCACTTAGGCACCAAGTTTCGTTGAGTAATGAGAGACCCCTCAAAACGACCGGAATAATTTCACGTATATCACATTAAATTTTCGGGGTGCCATGTCAGATAAAAATTTTTGCAAATTTAGAAAATCCGAAGGGTACTCATGGAAACTCCCTTACACCCATAAAATAGTCCAGAAATAGGCTTTGAACAATCAGATAAAAAAATACCCAATACATTTAATAAATTATCTGAATAAATTTATTTATAAATTCTATATGAAACTGCTTTTTAAATACAGCTCCAATATTAAAATTCCATTGACAGGGGTCACCACACTCTAAAAAAGTAGGGAGAAGTGACTTCTCCCTGGCAGCCAAACAGGGAGAAGTCAGGCCCTGATAGGGAGACTTCAGGAGACACTAGGGAGAAGTCAGGGGGACCGTACAAATAATTATATTCGCAGTAGTTACATACATTTTTCATTATTTACATCAATTTCCAGGATTATTTCTCTTGTGTTTTAAAACCATAACACACTTAGATTCAGTTTTTTTTCTTTCTTTTTCTTTATTATTCATGGTATGCAATATCAAACAGCACATACCTTTATCATTAATCAAAGTTGTACTTATCTATATTGCTTCATGGGACACCCATCTACAGAACTTATCATGATGTCAAAAATTACTATACATCTTTATTCTTTCAAGTGAAGCTCAAATACTTATCAAAGAAAATTGTTAAAGTAAAATACTCTTTGAAAGAACTGAAGTTTAAAACCAATTAAAAGTGTTTGTTTATCAAAAATATTACGATTTTTCATTATGGGCCGTTGTACATTACTTTTCTTCGTTGTTCACTTCCGGTAATTAGTCACATCCGGTAAATAAACAAATGGCGCGTAATACATTTGAAAGACGTAAATCGTTTGAAAATATGTTTAATACACATAATGTTTGCCGTTTTTTATTGGAATTACACATTTACTGATAAATTGGTAGTCAGGGTGAAGTATTTGGACCAGATTTACAAGTATCTTATGTGAACCATCGGGCGACTTGAGGGAAATGACAGGGCGACTTCGACTTCGCTTTTGAGGCGCCTTAGGGCGACTTCAGGTCCTAGTAGGGCGACTTTGTCGCCCACTTCGCCCAGTGTGGTGAGCCCTGCATTGAATAATAAATCCACTGTCTATGCTACAGTTTGGCGCAGTCAAATATCAAAATAAGAATTATTTTCCTCTCCCTCAGTCAAAGTTCATTTACAGAGCCGTTGTCAGTTATTTTGTTATTGAATACTTGTTCATACAGGGTTGGAACGCCTTTATATATTTTTTATATTTAGTTAAAGATACAAAAGTACACATATTTTCATAGGATTTGTTATAGACCATGCTCATAGAAGATATGAGTTAAAGGGAGACAACTCAATATTTTGATGTACAAATCTATTTACTTCCATGAGCAGCAGGCAGCATTAAAACTAACTCGTTTATTAACAATTAAACGACTGTTTCTTTTGTAAAATGTGCAGTGCCTTGTATGGAAGTGTATATGTGTGCTGGTCTTTCTTGGATCAGGTATTAGGTCCATTAATTTAAACTTAATGTGAATTGCTTTAGAGTGAAAATTTGACAAGTCCTTGAGTATAAAATCTGTCAACATGCATTAGTTTTTGGTCCAAACTAACTGAAACTAAATTAAATAATTGCTCGTTATCTGAAATCAAAATAATCCTTTATATACATGTGGGAAAATTCTTCAGATTTTTCTTAAAGAAACATTATAATGCACTGGTAAAGAGGGTAATACAACATATACTCTGTATTTAAGGTCATAGGATCAGCACAAAGTTTTCAAGTTTTTCTCAGTTTATGATGTTTTATCATTACAGATCTTAGTAGAATTCATTCTGACCACAATGGTAGAGGACAAGTGCTGATCAAAAGAATTTTAAGTATGTATAATTAAACTTTATATAATAGTTATGACAATTACCATCATAAGTCTCTAGAAGTGTGTAAAGTCGCTGAAAACTTTGAAGTACTGAAGTGTCAGTGAGTGACTGATATAGTCTGTTCTGTTAGTATGGAGTTCTAATAAACAGGCATCAGGGCTGGTACAAAAGACAATCATACAAATATAATATGCCTAAACTTTATTATGAGAGGACAATGATTGTAGGATGATGGAGATAGGTGTCAACTATGCCATCCATTAAAGACAAGTAAAAATTCTCTCTTAAGACATTGAAAAACTACCAGGTCAATTTACTGGAAAATGGAATCAACCATATTTTCTGTCAAGAACCATCCATAGTACTATGAAACTTTTTTGAGTATAATATTTGCTCAGCTTTAGAATTATCCCAATTACCATGACAACAGAGGTAATGGGATGTTTTGCTCAATTTTAAGATTTAAATAATTCTTTGGATTAAAATAAAGTTTATAATGAAAACTCTTACTAATAATTTCAGCCTCATAATAATACTTTCTAAGAATATGGTTGGTCTATCATTTTAAATTTGGACATTTGAAAGGCCCCCCACTAATCTCCAACAAAAAGCAAAAGAAAAAGGTAAAAGAATATTTTGACAACAAAAAACTAAGACAGCTGTGAAACCTTTGAATTTTTTTTTGTTTTGCTTCTTTTTGACTATTTACATTCCTTATTTAATTTTACTTTATATGAAAACAATTTATTCTGTTATATTAATGTGAATTGAAATTTATTGCGAAAACATTGTTTATGTAATCTTATTAAAGCCCTTAATGCCATATAGAGTAATTTTGCAAGTAATTGAATACCATAATTTCACGTTTACTTGTTAAATAATTTGAACACTATTTGTGATAAAATAAATATATTTTACATAACCTGCTGTGACATATGTGTATTGATTAGGTTTAATTTGAATTAAATATTCCTAAATGTGGTTGGTTTTCTATAGCATATTTTACACTTTGAATATTTTACGACTTACAAATTAGATTAAGTACAAACAGTACTTAAAGCGGTTAGTAAGTAAGTAAGTAAGTAAGTAAGTAAATTCTTTATTTCAAGAGGGTAGCTCAGTTAGTTTGTAAAACTAATCTTCCCTGAGGCCCTCAGTAAAAATTGCAAAATACAATTGTAATATAAAAGTGAACATAATGATAAGAACAATACAATCAATTTTCTTTATCATATAATGCAATACAAAGGTAACTGTTTTATTTAAGTTAAAATAACATCTAGAAATGTGATTGTAGAAAATTCTTTATTTTTGTTTTGTACAAATTTTTGTTTGGTACATTATGAAAAGTTGTTGGTAAATCATTCCACAAATTTGAACCAGAATATAAGAAAGATTGCTTGTACATCTCAATATTAGGTCTTGGGACTGTTAATTTCTTCATTGAATTATTATTCCGTAATGGGTATGGGTTATCAGAAAACTTAAACATGCTTGAAAGGTAAACTGGAGCTTCATCATTTATAACTTTATGCATAAGCAAATATTTATGATACTTGATTCGTTTGTCTACAGTCATCCAACCCAGTGTTTTAAATAAAGGTTCTGATGGTGCAAGGGATCAGCATCTAGAATTACTCTAGCAGCTCTTTTTTGGAGTTTAACTATTCTTGACAGTAAATCAATTCCACAACCACCCCACACAACACAGCAATAGTCAATTAAGGGGAGAATGTATCCATTATAGAAGGTGTTTCTAGCAGCATGGTTTAAAAATTTCTTTATTTTTATTAAAAGGTAAATTCTGGAGGAAATGTTTTTACAGATATTGTCAATTTGGGCCTTCCAACTAAGATTTTTGTCAATTTTCACACCTAGGAGTTTTTCACATTCTGAAAATTTTAAAATTTCTGAGTTAATTAAAAGCAGTGGCTGGTTGTTTAAAGACATCTGTCTTTGTTTAGTGCAAATAAGCATACATTTTGTTTTTTCAGTATTAATAAACATGTTGTTTCTTTCACACCATTGTTCAACATTTGTCAAGTCTTGCTGTACTTTGACTTGAAGATCTTCAAGATCTTTACCTGACTTATGTAAGGTGGTGTCATCTGCATATAGATCTGTTTTACAGTTTTTAATAGATAATGGTAGGTCATTTATATAAATAATAAATAAAAGGGGTCCAATAATAGAGCCTTGTGGAACACCATATTTAATAAGGTTCTGCTTAGAATAAGAACTTCCAATCTTTACTTGCTGTGTTCTGTTGTTTAAGTAGTATTAAAAAAACAGTAGAGCATTTTGGGAAAACCCATATAACTTAAGTTTCTGACATAACAACGTATGATCAACAACGTCAAATGCTTTTCTAAAATCTAGAAATACAGCCAAATTGATATTTCCATTGTTCATTTCATGTAACCATTTATCAACAATATTTATAAGAGCTGTTTGACAAGAGTGGTTTGGACGGAACCCTGACTGATCAGGGTGTAATAATTTGTATTTTGTCAAGTATTTATACATATTATTTGACACATGCTTCTCTAAAAGTTTTGAGATTGTTGGTAAAACTGAAATTGGTCGGTAATTTGTTGGTAGCTTTTTGTCACCATTTTTATAAATCGGAGTCACCTTAGCATTTTTTAACACAGATGGAAAAATACCTGTATCAATTATTCTATTGTAAATGTATGCTAGTGGCGAGGCAATATGAGCAGCACACAACTTCAATATTTTGGGACCAATATTATCTGTCCCTGAGGACTTGTTTACATTAAGTTTTGTAAGCTCATTAAAAACCTCATTTATTTGAACTGGAGGGATTACAAATTTATCATGATTAGACTGATTGAGCCTTCTTTTAATAAACATTTCAAGATTTTCATTTGAGAATGGGATATTTTGGTTGTTTTTATTACTCCTTAAATTTTCAGTATATGAAGTAAAAAAATTATTAAATGTATTTGCTAAATCAATATCCTTTCTTATATATTCTTGTGTATCTGTTTTAAGTTCAGAAGTTGTTTCTCTCCTATTTCCAGGATTTAAACTATTTATACAATTCCAAAGTTTCTTTGAATCCTTAGAGTCTTTTACCATATCATTGTAATACTTTCTTTTTGACTTTTCAATAAGCAACTTAGTTTTATTTCTCCAAAATTTGTAATTATCCCACATACCAAGGGCTTTAAATTTGTCTCTATTTTTCCTTGCACATGTGATGTCATTATTGTACCACTCAGGTTGTCTATATTGTTTTACTCTTTTAGTAACAATAGGTGCATGCTTATCTATCAATTCATTCAACATATTATAGAAAATCTCAAGACAACTAGCAGGGTCATTATCATAAGAATGTTCAATTGTATGAAAAGGGGTATTATAAAGATCATTGAGAAAGTCTTCTTCACAAAACCTATGAAAGTTTCTATATGTTATCTTAGTATGAAGGGTTTTTTTCTCTGATACCTTTTCTTTTCTTGTAAGACATATAGGATAGTGATCACTGATGGAATAAAAACTTACATGTGATTTAGATACCATATAAGGATTTGTAACATATATATGGTCTATCAAAGTGGATGATCCTCTAGTTACTCTAGTTGGATCTATTATCAACTGTTGTAATGAATAAATATTTATTAAATCTAGCCATTTTTGAGGGTTAAAATCACAAGACCACACAAAATTTGCTTTCCTTGCATGTTCAACTCAATAATCACAAGCCATTCCACACATTCTTGGGTGGTACGGTTTCATTTTTCTGACTTTTTTTAATTTGACCATCAAAGGAATGTTTTAAAGTTCTTATAAGTGATTGATCAGGGCAGGTAAAAAATCAGACTTACAGAATTACGCTTAAATAACAGAAGCAATCAACTTATTGTTCTTAATATTAATTAGAATTTTTGTCATGCCTTGCAAAATTTTGAAAAACAACATTTTTATTTTGCATTTAAAAGTACACATGCAATGCTGGAATTATGAAAAGAAAAATTAATTGAAAATGGAATCATATGTCAAAGGGCAAATTGATTTGTTGATAACATTCACCTCAAATTACAGGTGAGGATTAAATGAGGAAAACTTAATTAAGAATGAAGAGAAAGGTGTAGTTTATTTCAAAGGGAGACAATCCCATACAATGATATCATTATTGTGGCCTTAGGTGGTTAGATTGTCCAATGTTGTTCAGTTGTGGTGAATCATTCTATTATATTTTAGTTTTGTTTATTTATTTGAAAGGAGAGGAAAATGTATTGAGATTTTTTTATACTTTTACACAAGTAAGTGATTTGATCAGTAGTTTTATGATGTAATTTTTTGATAGAATAAGTTTTGGCTATCCCAAAATTAATTGCCTAGAAAGGAGGGGAGTTATTGGGAGGCACAATTAGTACATGCTCTTCCCCACCATGTTATTTGATTGTTTTATGATCTGCTCTTACCTAAAGAAAAACAAATCCAAGACCCATATTTGAGTAAAGGGCCTCCCAATCCACAGTTTGGTCATATGTCTTATTAGACCAAACAAGATTCATATGTCATCACATGTTTTAGCAGGTCTAAAGACAAAACAATCAATGCAGTAGTATTTTTGCTTATGACATATATAAAGCACCTCATCTCTTAACATTGGAATAGTGCATCTTAAGTAAAACACCCCTCCCTATAGGCAGCCTACATTCATTATGCCACAATTTAAGTAGATTAGGGGAAATCTTATAATAGTCGGGGAATCCTATGCCGTCCAACACTTTTTTTCATGGGATGTCTGAGAGCTTTTTATATGCAAAATAGCAGATTTTGCGACACGGGTCTAAGTCTACATATTTCATTGTGCCCAGATGTTATAAAACATATCTATCTATAATACGCTTCTTTAGATATTTTTCTCTATAAATATACTCATCATACCTTCAATCAAGCTGATTTAAGCACTGAATTTAGTCACATTGTTGTCATGTGACTTTTTGTTCAAAATGAAAGGGAAATGTCAGAACGTAAGGGTATCGATGGATATAAGCTTAGAAATAGACTCAAGCCAGCTTGAATGAAGGTATGATGATTATATTCATAGAGAAAAAAGAAGTGAATTATATATAGTTAACTGGAAACAATGAAATGTGCCGACTCAGACAGTGTCACAAAATCTGCTGTTTTGCTTATAGAGAGCTCTCTGATGCCCCATGCCAAAAAAAACAAATTGTTAGACGGCAGAGGATTCTCTGACTAATCTTATAAGAAAGTGACTAATGATTTTGTCTAAGAAATTTTGAACAGAAAATTTTTAAGTAATTAAGATAAATAAATTCTGGTTTTTAAATATTGTTATTGCTGGTTATATTTTGCATGTATATACCGGTATAATATATTGGTATAACAGATTTTGCAATCATCTAATAATCATGGTTACAACTTTTCCAAAATGGACATTCCATGTTCTTCAAAATTAAATTATTTTTCCTATGCACAGTATATAGAAGGTTACTTGGTACTGAGTAGTTAAATATATCAATGTAGTAAAACATTGTTTGATGTTTAAAAACAAACGTTTCCTCTAACTTATAAACTGTGTGTTGTAACATTTCTTTCCAGCAGAGATACCCAGTTTTGCAACATCTTTTTAATCCTCTTATTCTGTTTAGCCCTTGACACTTATTCCTAGAAGTACTGTTAAACTGTATTGAAACATTTTAGTATTATATTTATATGAGATTCATACTTTTCTGGATTTCCTCAGAAAATTAAATTTACATCATTGTAATCCTCTTATCTCTGAAACAAACAGATACATCCAAGAGAACGCTGTTGGGTTTGTTTTATTTTGGTATTTTGTTGGTATAAGGTTCATATTGGTTTAAAATCCTGATTTTATCAGAAATAAAATTTACACCATTGTAATCCTCTTATCTTTAAAAGACCCATGAGATAGGGTACCAGTCAGTTTGTTAGTTTGAGGTTTACACTAGATATAGTTTGAGTTTTAAGTCCCCCTTAAAATGATACTGATTTTAATCCATTTATCCTATAATTTAACAATCACATCAATGGAGCCACTAATCACTTTGGTTGGTTTTAGGTCATCAGTAGCTTCAGTTTTAATTTCCCTTAAAAAGCAGTTTTCAACATTTTGTTTAATTCATTTGTTGTGTTTTGTTGTGGTTCACAATGGCAAAAATTCTAGTTGATAAGGAAGAAATCTTTTAATCTTTTGCAAATGTTACATCTTAACTTAACATAAATAGTGTCAATTTATTGTACCAGAAAACTGCCAGAAACCAGTTACTGACTTGTGTATTGATTGCTATATGCTGTTGGCAAAATATGATTTAATAATACATGGTAATGGATTTATATTGTTAATTTGTGAAAATATTCTTTACAAACATTATTTTATTTCTCTGAAGATATATGGCCTGGTTCAAGTCGTAAGTATTTTTATTTGTGTGTCGATTATCAGTCACAGAATTACAGCACATGATTTGTATTTGAATTACCCCCCTTATATTGGTAATGATATTAACTTCTGATTCTGATTTAAATGGTCTCCCTTTGAATGGTTTAGATTTACATTTAGAATTGCACTATTAACTTGAATCACACAGCAGATGCTTTTTAGTGGGTTCGTGGTCCCTATTAACCTTGTTTGACCCTTTTGATGTTCAATTTTTTTTTAATGATTTTATGAGTCCATTTTTACTGAATTTGTTTGCTGGTCAGTTGGCATACAGTATCAGTAAAAATAAAGTTCTAAAGGGTCAGACAAGATGGACTGTCAGGATCATTTCCAGAATTGATGTGGAGGCATGTCACTTTTTAAAGGGACACATCACTTATATTTCATGCTTGTTGCAATGATGTGTTCTTATATATTGATTCCTTTAGGTTATGATTTAAATTTTACAGTGGTTGAATAGAATTAATAATTGAAAAAATTCACAACTAAAAATGGCAGTAGCCTTTGCATAGTAATTGAGGAATTGCACAAAAATTGTATTAGTAAATTATAAGGCTTTTGTAGTATTGTAACATAAAGTTTCTGCACTTACTAATGTACTTTGACAAGTCGATGAACAAGACTGTTACATTTAGTTGAACTAAAATTAAAATAGTTAACTTAAGATCTTAAGTCTTTTGTGTTTCACCTTTTGAAAACTGATACAATTGTTATGATGCACATGTAAACGTTTCTAATAAGACGACATACTCTTCTAAGAAAATATCAATTTTGTCCACAAAAAGTAGTCATACACTAGGATTTATTGTATACAACGTAAGTCTACAACCTAGGGATAAACCGATACATCTTGGCAATGTAAGCCTATAGTCAACCTAGGGATAAACTTATACATCTCGGCAACGTAAGCCTAAAGGAAACCTAGGGATAAACTGATACATCTTGGCAATGTAAGCCTATAGTCAACCTAGGGATAAACTTATACATCTTGGCAACATAAGCCTATAGGAAACCTAGGGATAAACCTATACACCCTGGCAATGTAAGCCTACAGTCAACCTAGGGATAAACTGATACACCCTGGCAATGTAAGCCTACAGTCAACCTAGGGATAAACTGATACACCTTGGCAACATAAGCCTATAGGAAACCCAGGGATAAACCTATACACCTTGACAATGTAAGCCTATAGTAAACATAGGGATTAACTTATACATCCTGGCAATGTAAGCCTATAGTAAACCTAGACATAAACTTATACACCTTGGCAACATAAGCCTATAGGAAATCTAGGGATAAACCTATACACCTTGACAAGCCTATAGTCAACCTAGGGATAAACTGATACATCTTGGCAATGTAAGCCTATAGGAAACCTAGGGATAAACTTATACATCTTGGCAATGTAAGCCTATAGGAAATCTAGGGATAAACTGATACACCTTGGCAATGTAAGCATATAGTCAGCCTAGGGATAAACTGATACACCTTGGCAATGTAGGCCTATAGTCAACCTACGGATAAACTGATACACCCTGGCAATGTAAGCCTATAGTCAACCTAGGGATAAACTGATACACCTTGGCAATGTAAGCCTATAGTCAACCTAGGGATAAACTGATACACCTTGGCAGTGTAAGCCTACAGTCAACCTAGGGATAAACTGATACACCTTGGCAATGTAAGCCTATAGTCAACCTAGGGATAAACTGATACACCTTGGCAATGTAAGCCTATAGTAAACCTAGGGATAAACCTATACAACCTGGCAACGTAAGCCTATAGTCAACCTAGGGATAAACTGATACACCTTGGCAATGTAAGCCTATAGTGAACCTAGGGATAAACTTATACACCTTGGCAATGTAAGCCTATAGTCAACCTAAGGATAAACTTATTCATCTTGGCAACATAAGCCTATAGTAAACCTACGGATAAATTGATACATTCTGGCAGTGTAAGCCTATAGTAAACCTAGAGATAAACTGATACACCTTGACAATGTAAGCCTATAGTAAACCTAGGGATAAACTGATACACCTTGGCAACATAAGCCTATAGGAAACCCAGGGATAAACTTATACACCTTGACAATGTAAGCCTATAGTAAACCTAGGGATAAATTGATACATTCTGGCAGTGTAAGCCTATAGTAAACCTAGAGATAAACTGATACACCCTGGCAATGTAAGCCTATAGTAAACCTAGGGATAAACTGATACACCTTGGCAATGTAAGCCTATAGTAAACCTAGGGATAAACTGATACACCTTGGCAATGTAAGCCTATAGTAAACCTAGGGATAAACTGATACACCTTGGCAATGTAAGCCTATAGTCAACCTAGGGATAAACTGATACACCTTGGCAATGTAAGCCTATAGTAAACCTAGGGATAAACCTATACACCCTGGCAATGTTAGCCTATAGTCAACTTAGGGATAAGCTGTAAATACTGATTTGGTAACTTAAAAAAGATCTTTTATGGTCACATGCAAAACATCATGGTTTTCAAAATTTTGTTGTTTTAGTTTGTAAGAAATTTGATATAGGAAGAACAAAAGCAAGGAATCTTAATAGGTTTGTGCACTTACTGACGAAATTTCAGTGATTGTAAGTTGACTGGAATAAGTTTTGTCTTTCAAAAGCCACAAAGAAATACCAAAGTATTTTGATTTATGTTGCTATTCTAAAATTTGGCTGGAATAAGTTTCAACTCTCAAAAGCCACCAAGATATATCAAAGTATTTTGATTTATTTTTGTTAGTTAGCTTTTTTATTATTATATGAAACGTAATTTTAATGTCGTGTTCTGTCCAGTTTAGTGAACTAATATAATATTATTGGTTTTTGCTTTTCCTGGTTTAGTGGTTGTGTTTAGCTATGTTATCATTGTACCAGGAAATGCTGTTTTATTCAGTTCTAAAATAAATCCATGTCAATGATTATCCTACAAATAAATACTGGATCCACGGTATAGTTTCAAAATTGTTAAAATTAAAGGGTAATTAAACCATGTAAAATATACAGACCTTAAGCAATATTATAGCTAAAAATAACTCTACATGTACATAATATCTGTTTTAATTACAAAAAGTTCATGAATGTCAGGAGTAAAATGGATTGCAATAATAATAATAATATTTTATTAGTGAAGATAACACAGTTAATAAAATACTAATTTTACCCCAAGGCTTGTTACACAAGTAAGATATAATATAATGTAATAAAATGGGTGTTTTTATTTTGAAACTATCAATGTAAGCTGTGTTGGTTTGAGGATAGCTGTATTGGCCTGAGACTATTAGATGTCCAATACCCCTTCCCAGAACATAACATATGTCCTATATGTTTTGTTGTTTGAATGGTGTTTATAATGCCACTTTCAGCAATTTTTCTTCTATATCCTGGTGTACAGTTTTTATTGGGGGAGGAAGGTGGAGTACCTGGAAAAAACCTGGACCTGTGGTAGGAAATCTGGCAATCCTTGTCAACTAAGATTGGAGTCGAGTTCACCCTGCCTGCAGTGAGAATCAAACCAGCAATCTCAGTGTTGACAGACCATGTGATCAATCGTAAACGAACTATCTTAACCACTCTGCCACCAAGGCCCTATGTTCAAAATGAAAACACATATTTTATAACACTTTATTATCATGTTGAGTAAATTTTAGTACAATTTTGTCTTTATCTAATACAACAATACTTGAGCCAATACAGATTGGCTGACACACATTGCAGGTTAAATATGAAAATTCCATTTTTAACTTGATAACTCTGCTTTAACCATATCTATAACCTGAAGTTAAAATTGACAAGAATATTTCCTGCATGTTAAGGCCTTACAAGTTCTTTTACTGCCATATAACAGGAAAGAGTCACCTCTGGTTTGCAACTTAAAGCATCTGGTGAATTAAAAAAAAATTCTGATCATAAATTATCATAAATTAACATAACATCAATTTGCAATTGATTTTAAATAAAATTTTATATATAAATTACTGGAACTGACACTCCAGTAATGGCACAGTTTTTTTGTGTTTGCCCTGTTATCCTGAATTGGCCCTATACATGTATTTTTAAAATTTATGATAAAAAAATATATGATATGGGGCTTTTTCCTCAACTTATATCGACTTTTGAGAGGCTCTCATTTTGATATGGGTGTTTCCAGCTTGTTATGAGATGTGCTATGAAAAGAGCCATATGATATTCTATATCTAGTATGTTCACATTAGGACTAGGTTTATCTGTACTTTAATATAATCTGAAATTTATACAAAGCTTACTGTTTAAAAATTGGATTGCATTACATTGTTATTGTAGCAAAAATCGAAGGGACAGAATACAGTCGCTTTACACCTCTAGCCAATATGTTATGAATTATGGGTTATAAAACATGAATATGATTGTGTTTATTGCTAAATATTAACATGTTAATAGCAAGTTCTACAATACCATTGTGGCTTATGTACTACAAAATGTACTTGTTAACCTCATGCTTTGGATACCCATGTACTTTAGATATATTGGTAGCTTTGAGCATTAAAAAACCACACAGGCCAATCATTGGAAATAGCAGTCATGTGTACTGATAAAGGATTTATTGGTATGATAATTCTTTATGTCAGTTTTGTAGTTTCTTTAAATAAATGGAAGTTAACATTTAGGACTCTATGAACTGATGTGTCAGTCATAAAACTGCTTAGTGCAAAGGGCAAGGTATTAAAAAAAATAGCACTGGCACCATGCTAGTTTGTCTAATACACATTTTGTATTGATCAAAATATGGTAAAAAAAAATTAATTCTTGAAAAGGGTCAGCATATAGAATAAATATACCACATATACCTAGCATAGACTTGCTACAAAGTCCCTCTGAATACATTTATACTCTATCTTAGTTAACAGTACAGTTGCATTTAATAAAATAATTTTACTATAAAAATTACAGAAACTTGTGTGTGGTAAAAAAAATTTGGAGGATTAATTTTAATTATTATGAGTGTTTTAAAATATTTCAAAGACATATTACAGTTTTGTTCAGTTTATCTTCATTGATTTGTGGAGGTTGCTAATTTTTTGCATGGACATGGGACACATTTTATAACAGATATTTTAAATTGTGGTAGTTAGTTTAGCTCTCTTCAGCATTTTGTCTCTAACCAATAGCAATTTTTATAACCTTTGACTTTTTTATTTTAAATATGGGGAAAAAGAAATCTAATTAAAAATAAATCAACCACAGTTTTAATTAGATTGGGGAATAGCGTACACAGTATACAGATGGGAAAATGTACCAATCTATGGCTAAAATTGAGTTGTTACTAACCCAGCATTAATTTTGTTTTCTTCTTGAGGAAGGGGTAGGGGAGGAAATATGTAAGAAATTGAAATTTTCTTTGTTTGAAAGGTAATAAGCAGTCTACAGGTAATAAGTGCTGTGGTTGACCTTAATCTGCTATGAAACAGATGTTGAAAATCAAAATGTTTACAAACATTGCATTTCTTACAGTTGCCAGTTTTCTTATACATGTAACCTTATTTGACCTGGAATTGTTACCACCTATTATACTATCTAGTCTTGTTATTCAGACTGCAGTCCTCCCCAGGGACCACAGTTTATAAGTGGTTTATCATGCTGTGGTTTACAATGCATCCCCAGGGATACTAATTATAAGTGGTTAAGCCTGTTATTGGGTGGAATAAGCTTTTATCAGTATATAGGCCAATGATATGTTGATTATGTCTAACAATTTGTTTTTCTGTTAAAAATTAAATGTATAGAAATTTTCTTATTTTTAACCTTGCTATTAAACAGCTTGTTTCACACTTGCATAATACTGTTTTCAGAATCACACACTAAATGCCATGCATAAATGTTAACCAGCTGTTTAAAATACTTTCTTTTCTTACAATTTTAGCATGTTTGTACAACAAAAAATGTTTTTTGGAATTTTATAAGGAAACAAATTGTCTACATCAGTAGTTTATTCACTTCTCAAATTTGTGAAACAGCAAACCAAACTATTTTTCACAAGAATAGCTTCCATCCATTCCTCAAATTTGCTCTGTAATAGTTTACAGAAGGCTTCCCTCTACACATGTACTAGTCTTATGTTGCAGACTGTATCTCTATGTGTATTTTAATAGCAAACAATATTAATATCAAAATGTTGAAAAAAAAATCATTTGTTTTGTTTATAAGAAAAGTATTAATTTTGTAGTAACTTAATATCAGGGAAACAGAGACTACATTGCCTAGCCTAAGGACCCATCAACACCTTTATGCCATGTTCATTATCATTAACAAGAAGATTATAAATGATACTTAGTCTCAGCTGGCTTTTAATGGCTTTTTGATTACAAACAGATACACATCTGACCATTTGCACTGTCTTAAAGATCAACTGATTGGCATGTACCAAAACTAGGACTGTATCTTCTGTTAGGATACTTACTCATGCATTACCTCCCCAAACTGTTCTATTTTTGGATTCTGTGAACTGTGCATACAAAATAAAAAAATGTATATATTGTATTTTTAATAAAATTTCTACAGTTTAGCCTTAAAAACCATTTTATTAGCAAAGTAATATGTACCATCAAGTCTTCAATCTTTGTAGTTTGTCTGTTTGTTTTTTGTAAGAAATGTAAAAATTAGCTTTCCTGATATATGAAGATGTCATACTGAGTTATGTTTGTAATGAGGTTTTCCCCAAATTGCTTATGAGGACTTCTTTTTGCATTGCCACTTATACGTACACTTTAAATATAAAAAAAGATTAACTGGTACCTCAGATCAAATTTGATCATCTGCATGTTGCTGCAAAATTCAAGGTATTACAGTGTACTCCACCCTAGCTCTTCCATATATAAAAAGTGGATGCTTCTGTTAGATAAAATAGCTAAAAGTAGCACTGAAATAAAAAACAATATTACAACTATCTAATTATAGTGCACCCCATGTTTTAGTATATGCCTTTCAAATAAGAAAACTCTTGAAAACATAACATTGATCTGTGCCAATCATCAAAGATAAGAAGTGGTACTATTAACTGTTTCTTGTTCATGTGTTTGTTCTCCTTAATGAATGTTGAAAGGTCTTAAACAAAGCTTGTTGAGAAAGGACTAAAACATGATATGGAAAGTGGAGTTTTGTAACATTCTATGCAAACAACATTTTGGTCATTGGCCGTACTCTGAGGTGCAATAATTAATACTAATAGAACATAGTATTTTACAAAACTACACAGGTTTTCTGTGTTAGTTGAACAATATTATAGTTTTTGATAGATTGTGTAACAGCCTACAAATAATGTTGAAGTTCACTTTTGAATTTACTTTGGATAGCTCAAATGCCTTGTTGAGCTGAAGTTCACCTAACAAGTTTCTCCTGTTAAATGCTAATGAGCAATAAAATAATTACAAGATAATTAATTAAGCTTTTAATTGCATTTGACATATGCTATCATTTAAAGATATCTCATTATTTGAAGAATCTGCATTGAATTACTATTGATACAAGTTTCTGAAAAGGATATCTCCCTTGATAAAGGCATTACTCTTATTAACTAAATGTGGAAATGCTGTAGCTTCTATTTTGTATTGATTGATAAATGGTTATGACAGCTATTTTATATTTTTGCAAAGATATTTCTTATTATATAATATATAAGAATATAGTGACACATACATTTAGTCTGGCAACATTTTTTTTTATCAGTATCTAAATTTGTTATTTGATTTAACAAATAATAATAGTTCCACAGTAAAACCTGTTTAATTAAACAGTCCCATAATCTTTAATGGTATTAGTAGTCATTCAAATACAGTGGCAGAATATTCCAAATCTGATTGGGCTGAGTTCAATCTTAATTGACAAGGATTGCCAGATTTCAATGTAAGGAGTTTTCTTCCTCCCCCAATAAAAACTGGGTGCCATGATATAGCTGAAAAATTGGTGAAAGTTACGTTGAAAACCATTCAAACAAAAAACAAACTAAATTTTATAAGTTTATCACTAATCTTGTCCTTTTGAATGTATGTCTTGGTACGAGTGTATAGTAAAGGATACAAAATAAGAAAAATTGTACTAGTACAGTATAAATACAGAAAAAAGAAAAGATATTCTAGTAAGGCCTAAATATAAATAACTAAAATTGTACCAGTAAGGCCTGAATACAAATAAGAATTGTACCAGTAAGGCCTGAATACAAATAAGAAAAATTGTACCAGTAAGGCCTGAATACAAATAACTAAAATTGAACCAGTAAGGCCTGAATACAAATAAATAAAATTGTACCAGTAAGGTCTGAATACAAATAACTAAAATTGAACCAGCAAGGCCTGAATACAAATAAGAAAAATTGTACCAGTAAGGTCTGAATACAAATAAGAGAAAAATTGTACCAGTAAGGCCTGAATACAGATAAGAAAAAATGTACCAGTAAGGCCTGAATACAAATAAGAAAAAAAATTGTACCAGTAAGACCTGAATACAAATAAGAGAAAAATTGTACCAGTAAGGCCTTAATACAAATAAGAAAAATTGTACCGGTAAGGCCTGAATACAAATAAGAGAAAAATTGTACCAGTAAGGCCTGAATACAAATAAGAAAAATTGTACCAGTAAGGTCTGAATACAAATAAGAGAAAAAATGTACCAGTAAGGCCTGAATACAAATAAGAAAAAAATTGTACCAGTAAGACCTGAATACAAATAAGAGAAAAATTGTACCAGTAAGGCCTTAATACAAATAAGAAAAATTGTACCAGTAAGGCCTGAATACAAATAAGAGAAAAATTGTACCAGTAAGGCCTGAATACAAATAAGAAAAATTGTACCAGTAAGGCCTGAATACAAATAAGAAAAAAAATTGTACCAGTAAGGCCTGAATACAAATAAGAAAAATTGTACCAGTAAGGCCTGAATATGAATAAGAGAAAAATTGTACCAGTAAGGCCTGAATACAAATAAGAAAAATTGTACCAGTAAGGCCTGAATATGAATAAGAGAAAAATTATACCAGTAAGGCCTGAATACAAATAAGAGAAAAATTGTACCCGTAAGACCTGTATAAAAATTAGATATTGTAACAGTAAATTAAGGCCTGAGTACAAAATAAAAAAGTTTTTCCAGTAAGATCTAAATACAAATAATAAAAAAATCGACCAGTTATTTCTAAATACATATTTAGCAAAAATTCATTAACTTCAGATATAAAATTGTACAATTTTCAGACTGTTTTCTACAGGTTTTTAACATTTATGTATTTAATGCAGAAAAGTCAAGTATCATTTATAGTTGTGTGGGAGGAATCGTATTTGTTAGGCAGATTTAGAATAATACAGGTTTTTCTTGATTTGAACAGAAAACAAAATAATTGCATTTCAGCAACATTAATGGCAATCAATTTCCTTCAAACTTTTGCAATCATTTTTGGCTAACTGAATTTGGGGGCTAAGGAATTGACATTTTTAAACATAGTGGATTTATAAAATCTAAATTTTCCTATTTTGTCACATACCAATTTAATATTGCGTTTCTATGCAGTAGTCGGCTCAGATCAGACCGGAAACTCAATTGCAGATTCTAAAATAAAAAGTCTTTTAAATACACAGATAACTGTTTGACTTTAAACACTGATAACATCTATGATTGGTTTTACAGTCACAAAGTTCTTAAATAGATGCTAGAAATGATAACAGTTTTGGACTATCTAGTATGGTTCTGTCAGAACTTTTGTTTCATTTCTATGAAAGCACTTAAATTTTTTCTTCATAATTAACCAAGGGAAACAGGCAAATGTTGAAAGCACAACAAGACTAGATACAAGATAATTGCCTACCAAAACAAATCCCACCTCCCCCTTGACCATTTAAGAGAATGGTTTTTGGCCCCTTGACTAAGTTTAGCTGATGTCACACTGATGTTTTCTCTTGAATGTTGTCCAGTTAAAATAGATAATATATAGGAACATATTGTTCAGTTTTAGTGTGGTGAGTTATGTCATTCAGAAATTAAGCATTTCTGCTTGGGACTTTTTTATTATTGCCGTACAAATTAATAGAACATGCCCTATAGTGAACAGTCTGTCCGTCCTTCTAAAAAGTTGTGCAGCCCAGAACTTTTTTGTCCTTTCAGGTGGGCTTTTGATATTTGGTATGTGTGTAGATAATATCAAGATGATGTGTTGCATGCAATGGTTGATCACCTTTGACCTCAAGGTCAAGGGGCCCACAGAGATGGATACCATCTCACTGATATCTAGTTCTATCCAATATGCACAGTCTTCCCGAAATGTACCGGTCCGCCGGACCCGACCAGCAAAAAACAGCCAAATTTAACTCCGGTTCGGCAAATTTGTTAAATTTACAACAAAAATGTTAAATTGGTCCGGCAGTATTTGTGTTTAGGTCAGACAAGCCAAGAACTAATTTCGTGAAGACTATGCAGTCTGATATGATTAAAAAAACAACCTGTATACAGCAACCAATGTTATAAGAACCTGCATTCTGTCTTTATTAATCTATAGAAACAGACCCTGAGTTGAAAGACCCCCAGTTTTAAGCTTACACTTTTTGCTCTCCCTTATAAATGGTCTCTAAAAACAGGCTTGAATTTAGTACTACTGGTAAACAATGAGCTCTACATCAAGTTATAGTCCTCATTAAAATTTCTCTGTAAACATATAACCACACCACTTATTGCAAAGCTTATATTGTGTCCTTTGGCAGTACAACGAGGTTCCATTATTATTGCAGTGTCTCACTGTTGCTAGGTTTCACTGTATTGAACATGTCTATTTGCAGAGAAGAATACATATGAATATTCATAAGAAGCAGGAAATTGATGGCTTAATGCAAAAATAATTATTTTGTTTTGCCAAAAACACTATCATGGGGAAGGTTTTTCATTGACATTGATGACATTGAGGAAATCTGCATAGTTCTGTTAGTATGGATAGTCTGGACTTTGTGGCTACATTGGAATTGTGACATTTCCAGAGCCATTTTCATTACTTGGATGATTCGATTAATTTGATATTATTTGTGCAGATAATATGAGTTCAATTAGAAATTCTATATTCATGGTTAAAAATACTGAGATTTTGTGAATTTTCAAATCTTGATATATTTTTTATTGAATGTGGAATAATGGTTGAACATTTTTATTTACATTTTGTGTAATGGTTATTAGTATTTAAAATTACCTACAAGAACAGTTTCATAGTTTTGGGAAAAAACATTTCAATAAATATGGGTGTTTATCAAAACTATACAAAACATGTAAACACAACATAATTGAAGAGAATGCATTTATTATTTTCAATTAGTTTTTAAAAGACCTAAATTATTTGACCAAAAATGATTGCTAGGAATCTGTTTTGGGTAGTTTGTTATGTGTATATGCTGTCATCAGCAAGTAAACATTTAGAAAATATAATATTGGCACAGAATTCAGAAATTTGAGAGAAACTAATAGTATGGTGTTGACTGAAGTATATTGAACCACTATGTCATAGATGAACCATTATGAAATTGCAGCTTCACTTTTAACATTCTAGATGAAGTGATTGTAAAGTAAAAAATTTCATCCATTAATGGTACATTAAAAACAGAAAAGCTAAAATAACACTATTGAATGTTTGTTTCTATACATCATTTTAATTGGATTCAATATTAAAAATTGTTTAAGATATCATCTTAAATGTTTTGTGATAAAATTGTGTATTAGGTGATTTGAGCCATCTGGACTGATTGGGCAGTACATGAACTGATAATAGAGTGAGAAAAACAAAAAATACAAATATTTATATTAGAAAACCAGATTAGTGCAGAGCCTGTGAGGTTTTTAGTTACACCTTTGCCTCATCTCCGTATTTTGTTTGGACATCAGATATCATCAAATAGTGATAAACATATACATCTATTGGCACGTGCAGATCAACAGTACATAGCTACCTTAAATTAATTAACCAGGAACTCTTTGGGATTTAATTGTTTTCTTATGATGCAATAGATAATTAATGATATTTGGAGAAAAAAATATACAAGCTGATTGATACATGTATAGTGTGTCTTAATTATTAGCAAAAAAGTGGTATTTATTAGCGATATGGTAGTGATTCCAAGTGGCTGTGATTATAATGAATATCATGTTACCATATTTGTTTTCTTGAATTGTTCGAAAAATAATTAAAAGGAATATTAAAAATCAAATTGGATGGTTTTAATTTATATAACGTTGGATAGATTGATTTTTTCTTGTCTGTAGAATTGCAACAACAGTAATTTCCAGTGATGTTGATGTAACCAAAAACGTTTTTAAAATATTTTTAATTTGTGAAGAATTTGAAAAATGTACAATGGGAATGTAAAAAACCTGATTTATAACAAGCTGATTTTTTTTCAAACTGTGTTTAGATTGAAAATTATGCCAAACATATCACTGTTTTAGAGTGGACTTACTTTAAAAATATTAATTTAAAAATATGTCTGTAAAAATATTTTAGAATCGAATACATTTTATTCAAACCATGAAAACAATGTTTTGATGACCTTTCATAAATTATGCACAAGAAGGGAACTGCATACATTTTGCATTTGGGAATTGGGTATACGAGTGCACATAAAGGTCAGATCTATTATGTGATTAATAGATGACCATTTTGCGAAATTCAGCATATGTTTACTTGATATGTGGTTTATACTTTGGACAAGACCAAGAATTCACTAGGAACTCGATAGATATGTATCATACTTATATGTGTTGAAGTAACGACTGTTAAAAAAGAGCAAACGGACAAAACGGAAAGATGTGGCTCATACGGTTTCTAAGAGGATTGTTTGGTTCTGGTATGTTATTGATTACTTTATGAAGGTTTATATAGAAACCCACCAACCTTGGTCCAACAAAAGCAGATCTAGCCTGTTTACAGTTTTTTCTATATGGTAGATTATGTGAATCTATATTTTTATCAAGTATCCTCCTAATAAGAGGGTGGTATTTTATAGTATAGGTCTTCAATATATTTTCTAAAAGTTGTGCCTCAGACGTAATGATATTTTAGGAATGTCCCTTGAATATTTAGGAATGTTTGCTTGTCTGTTGTTCTCATAGCATGTATGGGTATATAGACAATTTAGTTCTGTAGAATTTAAAGTATCATTTAACATGGCCATACAATATTCTTCAGTAATTCAAAAAAGAGTTTTTTTTTTAAATAATCAATGTCCAAAATATGTTCTTTTATTAGAATATGTTAAAGATATTCAGAAATTGATATATGATTTATATAGTAATGCTATGGTCATAGATGATACATGATGAAACAGGAGGCTATCAGACTTGATTTGAATCTGTTTTCATTGTCCTGAAATATTGTTTTAAAAACAAATAATGTTTTAAATCTATTCAAGTAAATATTGCAGTTAACACAGGTGGATACAGGTTGGGAGTGGGGTATGGGGTTTGGGAAATCTTGATAGGGCCTGTTTGGATCAGGCCCTGGAAAATTATTAAAATTTATAAATAAGTTTTGGGCAAATTTTGGTCAGAGTCCCATATTTGTGTATAGAGCTCCAAAATGTAGTAGACAGGTCTTTATCAGTTTCTTATTGCTTCCTATAATTTATTTTCTTGTACAGTTTTACTGAAAAATTGACACCTAAAGCTTTCTTTATGATCAAACACACGTGATCAAACATAATACTATGTTTTATTTTTAACCTTAGTTGATCTTTCCAAAGTTATTGAACTGTTAGCCACAGGTTGGATAAATATAAAAATGCTCCGAGGTGTATTAAACTCCATTTTAGCAATCCATAATCTGATCAAACAAACTTAGTTTTCAAAGTTTTTCATCCAAGGACGTTAACACCTTGGGTACCACATGCGGACAACGAACTTATGTTTCCAGTAGTCTTTAATCTTTTAGTCTTGTTCTCAATGATTTTGTTTGTCTTTGTTTTTATTTATTTTGACCAAGTGTTTGTCTTTTGTTATTTGTGTACTGTCAGGTAACATTATTGCCATCCATAATAATACTGAGTTCTTAATCATACAGCAGGTATGAAAAATTTAGTAACTCTTCTGTAAGAGAGTAAAAGAGCGATTTTTATGAGACTCAGAAGTATTGTATAAATAATTAAGCAGTAAATAAATGGTTTATGCAAGGGTTATGGATATTTATGTGATCTTGGGTATTAGGATTGATTCTTGTTCATCTTGAAATGAAGGCATTATACTGACAGTTTTGTTTTCTTTAAGTCCTTTGAATTGATGTGTCTGCTTTTATCTTAGAAAATTAGAATGATACATATTTAGGGAGGCTGATGTCATCCTAACCAGGAATCAATAGCCTCCATGGAATATTGACAGCAAACTTTTGTAATGTGACGCTTACGTGAATCTGCGGTTGCATGTTACGGTGCATAACATACCTGTAATTTAGTTAAGCCTTAATTGAGGATAGTTTTGTTTGATTTAGGATCATAAATCAAAACGGATTATCTATCGAAAGAAAATTGTTGTTACATCTTATTTAATTTATCCATTTAAAAAAGTGGGTTTTTTTTAATGTATGCCATTTAACACCTATTAGCTTTTTAGGAAGTGAACATTACTTTTAAAGTTTGTAATTGTTTACACATGAAAAACTTAGATTATCGGGATTAGAGTTTTGTGGACCTTAAAACAAACAGGATTTTATAAATAGGATATTTGAACTTCGCTTTGTCTCAGATTTAATGTGTATATTGAACCCTAATAAGGAAACAAGAAGTCATTTAAAAAGGATATAAATTACAATGCGTGTTTTCAAATAAATCGGAAATTACTTCTGGAGGAAACACATATGTAACACCTTTATGGATGAGTGGAACCATCTTTAAAATTGATATAAGAGATAACGATATTTATTCAAACTTTTTTGTGCATTTTTTTTATTTAAATTAAATTTGGATTTAAAGTTGACGTGTTTTTAATAAATATTTTGTGGTGAACCTTAAACTAAAATCACTAGAAAGTAAAATCGTCATGTGTAGGGTGTGGAACTGTGTTTGTATTTAGTAATAAATTTGTCTACAAATAACCACAACTCTGACTTGTTATGTGTGTACCATTTCCTCATTAAATTTGTTTTGTTACAAAACAGTTTTATAAATGAAAGGTCACAGTTATGTTATTTCGGAAATTTATGGAATTGTGTATTACACTAACCAAATAGTGAAGAAAAGTTTGGGACAAAAAAAATGGACTGCTTATAATTAACTACAATACCAAAATGGAGTGTTTAACTACTTGTTTGAGGGGGAGTTCGTCAGAAAGGAGGATTTCAGTTTCTAAACGTATGAAATTAGATGAAGTCCATGACATCAAAAGACCACAGAAGGTTTCTGTTTGGACCTTTTCTTCACTTCAAAATGCTGGTTTGTTTATTTCTGTCATTTATATAACTAATTTTCTAGACTTTTTATATTGTTAAATAGATTTACAGGTAGACACATTGAAATTGTATTTCCAGTTAGTTATAAATTGTAAAGCATTTATTTCTTTTAGTTTGTTAAATTTTTTTATGAAGATAAACTTTTAAACCTTTCTGTCAGTTTGACAAGGCTGCCCTATATTCATAAATAACATGCTTTGTAGTAGTTTTGCCCATTTGTATAATTTAATGTTTTGTCTGGTATTCAACATAATTCTTAATAAGTTATAAAATGTAGCGTTTTCTTGTAAAACGTTTTTGAAAGTTTCATAATCAAATATATAGCTACGCATGTTGAAATAACCTGTTATGTAATATTCTAAATTTAATGAAAGTCTGCTTTTTTGACAGAAATGTTTTACAGAATAAGAAAGGCTTGCCTCTCCATCTTCGTCCCCTAAAGGAAAAACTGAATGCTTTTAAATTGCTGAAAATTCACTGAAATATTAATGTTCCTTTATGCCAATTGTTATTGGGACTTTGAGTATTCGACCCATAATTGAAGTTGCCGTTTAATTTTATATTTTGACCAAGAAATACAGCTGTATTAAATAAATTGATTGCTTATGATACAAAATATATTGTTTGACTTTGAGTCAATGTTAATAATAAATGTAGTTTTGAGTATAAAAAGTTAATAGTTATATAGTATTTCCAATGTTTTTCTGAACATTACTGAGGTCTGCTCCATTAAAAATAAACATGGCTGTGGTCACAGTGTCAATTGTGGTCCACAAACCATGAGTTATGTTAAATTAAAAGGAACCAGTCTATTTGCCCCTTTTTACAAGTTTCTTAGCAAAAATAAAGTAAAAGGAGGTTTGCTGTAGTTACTTGTTTTATATTCAATCCTGTTTGGTTGACTAAAATTATTCAAGTTATCCAAAGCAAATGTCACAAAGGAGAATGATTGAGTTAAAAAAATTGAGGTTGTAAGGTGACTGGTTAATTTCAAAGTGTCTTTTTTATTCTGGAGTGGCTACAATAAGGAATAAATGTTGTGATATTTTATTTGTTTTTAAAATTGAAAAATAAACAAAGAAACATGTATCTTAAAATTCAACTAGCAGTAAGCAGGAAAATGGTTTCCAAAGTTCATTCTGCTTATAGTTTGACATAATGCACTCCCTTTTTATAAACAAATAGATCTGAGATAATTGGTAGCTTTGATGTGGGATTGATCTATACATCCTATAGCATGACTGATACACCAGATGGATCACATGTTAGTTAGGGACCCCAGTAGATCAATGAAACTCATGTTATCATGTTATATATTGATCTGTTAGGTAGCCTACAAATCTTTTATATTTGTCTACTATAAAAGATTAGTTAAATTCATATCTAAAAAAGCCACTGAACTGTTAATGTAATTTCTACAGTTGTCTGCCATAAGTACTCAGAAAAATTAAATGTATGCCTGTCATTGAAAATCTCCACATGGAAACCATGTGAAATATTGAATACCTAACATAGTAAACTTCCTGTTGCAATACTTATCTTCATGTTTCCTTTGTTCATTTATCACCCTGGTCTAGGGTGCTGTTAATGTTTTGAATTCATATTGCAGCTTCTTTTTTACTGTCACTAAGAGCCCTTAATGATGTGGATGTGAGGACTCGGAGCTGGCCAGTTCATGCTTTCTTTGGCATATTTAAAGTGTTGTCATCATGGGAAAATGGCCAACAAACACTGATCAGACATTGTTAGCTCACCTGACCCAAAGGGTCATGTGAGCTATTGTTATCACTTTGCGTCCGTCGGCGTCGTCGTCGTCGTCGTCGTCTGTAAACTTTTTACATCTTAATCTTCTTCTCTGAAACCACTTGGCCAATTGAAACCAAACTTGGCCATAATGTTCATTGGATGGACCTTTACAAAGTTTGTGTTTTTTATTTTGATTGGTAAACCAATATGGCCGCCACCTCAAGACTTAGTTTAACATAGGACCCTATGGGAAAAAAGTTAAAAAGGGCTTCTTCTCTGAAACCGTTTAACCAATCAAAACAAAACTTACTAGCAATATTGTTTGGATGGTCCTCTATAAAGTTTGTGTTTTTGATGGGAATTGGAAATTCAAAATGGCTGCCACCGCAGGACTTAATTTAACATAGGACCCTATGGGAAAAAGTTTGAAAGGCTTCTTTTCTGAAACCGGTCAACCAATGGAAACAAAACTTACTAGCAATATTGTTTGGATGGTTCTCTATAAAGTTGATGTTTTTCATCCCAATCGGAAATTCAAAATGGCCCCACCGCAGGACTTGGTTTAACATTCGACCCTATGAGAAAAAAGTTTAAAAGGGCTTCTTCTCTGAAACGGTTTAACCAATCAAATCAAAACTTACTAGCAGTATTGTTTGGATGGTCCTCTATAAAGTTTATGTTTTTTTATGGCAATTGGAAATTCAAAATGGCCACTACCGCAGGACTTAGTTTAACATAGGACCCTATGGGAAAAAGTTTTTAAAGGCTTCTTCTCTGAAACCGGTTAATCAATGGAAACAAAAACTTACTAGCAATATTGTTTGGATGGTCCTCTATAAAGTTTATGTTTTTTATGGCAATTGGAAGTTCAAAATGGCCACTACCGCAGGACTTAGTTTAACATAGGACTCTATGGGAAAAAGTTTTTAAAGGCTTCTTCTCTGAAACCGGTTAATCAATGGAAACAAAAACTTACTAGCAATATTGTTTGGATGGTCCTTTATAAAGTTTATGTTTTTTATGGCAATTGGAAATTCAAAATGGCCGCCACCGCCGCAGGACTTAGTTTTACATAGGACCCTATGGGCAAATAAAAAAAATCTTCTCTATACAACCGGTTAACCAATGAAACAAAGCTTTCTAGTAATATTGTTTGGATGGTCCTATTTAAAGTTTATTGAAAATTACAGGACTTACTTTAACATCAGGGAAATGCCATCTTTATTGCCTATGAAATCAGGTGAGCGATACAGGCTCTTAAGAGCCTCTGGTTATGTGTGTTGCCTTCAAAAATGCTTTCATGTCTGACACCATTGTATATAATACATCCCTAGATACTCTTTATACCTGTTGCTGCTGGTTGTTAGACCACATCTAATTAACTCTCTCTTTTGATCCCTGGACCTGCCTGGGCATTTATAGAATGACAATATAATGAGGGAACTCTGTAGAACTTATGTGTACTCAAAAAGTTCATTAATATTGTAAACTGTATCAATTGGTAAACATATCGATTAGCACATTGCTAAAAAATAGAAATATTTGTTTTTATAACATGTAGAGTGAATGTAATTTTCATGTACCTAAGTAAACACAAATTGCCAAATAATCACAGATTTTAGCATTTAAGCCTTTCTTTCCCTATACACTGTTAATAAATTGTCAAACTATCAAAATAGGTAATCAACTTCAACTATGAAAAGGGTTTGTTCATAACGATCACATGACTTTTTTACACACATGCATGTAACCGTATAGCTCGCATCTGTGATGCTTGCTATTATTATTTGAAAAAGTCACTCAGTGGTAGCATTTTCTATTAGTCAGTTTGAGTTTCCCTATATTTACTTGGTACAAGCAGTATTAACCTTCTACCAACTGTTTTTTTTCATTTCTGGAGACACATACACCTAGTTTGAATTAATGTATTGCTATCAAAGATGTGTATTTAACTATCAATTGTATAATTGTAGAAACCTGTTAGATGGTTTAGATGTAATTGAATTGTCCTGTTTTTAAATGTGTTTGAAAAAATGGCAATTAAATCTTTCACCAGCTCATCCTTTTTATTATTGTCGCTGAATAGAGGGAGCTAGTGAAAGATTTAATTGGTGATTGGTAGGCATGTCCTTAACATTGAACCAAACAAGACTTGAGTGAATTTTTAGAAAAGGTTTTATATAAATTAATTTATGGCATGTGGTACATCATTTAATGGTCTACAGTACTTGGCATAAAATATTAACAGGTCCTTATCAGTGAAAATTGATGGAAACAAAGAATCAACACCTTATTTTAAGCCAAAAAAAAATATCCTATTATCGATACCTTTTGTTCTTTTTTGAATTGCATGAAATCACAGGATTTAATTCTCAATGTTTCAGATGCTTCCTATGAGAAGATTCCAAACGAGCGCCGTGGAAGTGCACCACTAGTTAATGTAATAGATCAACACGAAAACATGGATACAAGTTCATCTACCCCCTCCAAAATTGCTGTAAGTATATATTATAGATGTATTTTTTTACCATGAGCTGTTTTAAGTTTGGTTTAATTGTTTTTGTTCTGTGGAAGAAGACTTAAGGAGTATTTGTGTAAAATGCCTATAGATATATTTATTTTAACATTCTTGTTTAACATTCTTGTTGAAAAGAAAATCAGATTCTTCAATTTCATAAGAGACAAATTCTGTATCCATGTGCAAAGGACATGGATATCAAAAACTGCCATCTGCTTATAAGTTATGTTGATAAAGTTTTATATTCTGTTTAAGATCATTTGTAATAAGCAGACTAAACCAATTTTTCAAGTTGCTAAGAGAAAACAGATTTCTGGTTGTAAAGAAAGATAACTCAAAATAAATACCAAGAAGATCAGTGTTAGGAATATATAGGTAGTCTCCCTTTGGTTGTAATATTCATACTGTATTTTTTATTTTCATTTTTTTTGTTACTAAAAAATTATTTTTAGGATTTGTTGATTATGTTTTCAAATTAACTGACATTTTAAATAAATGACAGTTCATCTAGTACACATTTACAGAGTTGTTTATGAAATTTGAATAGAAATATCATTAGAATTACATCATAAAGTCTTTATCCTTATAATCTTGACAATAATCCAGGTTTTGGTTCATTCATAGTCTGTCATTTGTCACATATACCACACAGAAGTCTCTGTATATATACCATTCTGCCTTAGGTAGCTGAAGACTTATTTGTGTAAAGGCAAAGAATATAATATGTGTGGGGTTGGTAATGCTATTAAATCTAATATTTGCAGTGACTAACAATTTTTTTATAATTGCAATCAATTAAAAGGCATTATGTTATGAATGGGCCTTATTATGTAACAAATTCTAATTTTAGCAGTGACCCTGAATTTTAATTGCTATTTTTCAAAGATGCCATGCTTAATTCTGCTGTGTTATCTAGAAACAATAAATACCTATATTTTATGAGAACAGAATAAAAGGATACTTATTTTGTTTGCTCTTGTTTATTGGGCTCCTTTTTTATAAAGGAGAGCCCCACACATTTACAGAATATACAAGCTTTAAGGACTCTTTGGTCTTAAAAGAACCCAGTAATATTTCTCTGATCCAACAAAATAGTCCGTACTGTTTATTATACCCCTGCTTCAAAGAAGATGGTTATATACTCCTTGTCTGTCTGTCCATCTGTAAAAAAAATTACTGGCACTGGTAAATGCTTCTGTTCAAGTTTTAGTTATTTATTTGTATAATAACATACCCTGGACTACCTGGTTATAATTATGTTTTTCTGCAAATGCATTGAAATTTTTTACTAGGGACATTTGTTAAAGTAGGCACGGGACAATCTGTTTTTATATTGTCCACATTACAATATATACATATACATTGTGCATTTTAAAATCTAATCCTAAAATGAAATAAGAGGTCAACTAAAGCCATTACTTTAGTTTCTTAGTTCATTTTTCATTAAATGTACAGTTTATTACAAATTGTTTATTTAACATATTTTTTAAAATGTTATATTTAAACAGGTGTGATTTAAAAATTATTTATAACTATTGATGATTCAACAACATTTTAAAGTTAACTTGCGATTATTTATTTTAAATGAATCTTCAAGGATTTAATGTATAAATTTTTTATGGCAAAAACCACACACCATAGAAAATCAAAGATTACATCAAATATTTACATTTTTAAGAATGGGGACATTTTGAATTAATGGTTTATGAATTGCCTTTGGTGTTGTCTAATGCTTCAATTAAAATATATTAAGTGACACAGTAAAATTACTTACAATGAATTTAAATTTTATTTGTCACATAGGACATTAGCTAGAGGTTAATTTCAACAAGTATGAATCATAAACTATTCTATTAAACTAATATATTTTACTTATTGTGTAAATATATATAAAATATATATGAATCATGTCTTTGAGTCCTATCAGAAATGGCTAAAAAGTTGCAAAAATTTCCACTGTTCCATTTTTTTTTTTACTTGTGGAAGATATACCAAGTCTTTCCCAAAAATGTATGTAAGAACCTGTGAATCTTTTCATTGGTTTTAACTTAAAAAAAACTGAGATATTAGGGCTAAACTCAACCATTTATTAGTTTTTACCATTTTAGCTAAATTTGCTATTTATTCCTGGTAACTAATCAGACTATGGGTAATTCTTTGACTCCATCATGAGAGGAGTTTTTGGTATTATGTTAATATTTTTCTGTTTATTGGTAGTATATATTTTTAGGCAGTATGGACAGCTATTTGATAAGATCCACATGAGTTTAGTGACATCTGAAATTTCAGATTTATGCTTATTCCAATTCTCAGTGCTGTAACCTTTCACTTGTTGTCAAGCTGCATTCTCATAAGTCAGGGTTTCTGTGTCCACATGTGTCCACAAAACCCTTACCAACTTAGCTAGGAAATTCCCGGGCTAGAAGTCACTATTTTGATTGGCTACATCATACCTTAATGTAGCCAATCAACAGCTCGCTTTCATTCACTACTTGGTTAGGGGATATCCCGATGTCAATTGTAAATAAACCAAATGGATATGCTGCATAGACCATGTGAAAGTCAGTGTATTTTGTACAGTAGTGTTAATAGTTTGTTATTTGTTAGTTGCATTACTTTTTCTTCCAACTCAAGAATGAGTAAGAATGACTACTGCCAAACACTTGCTTCTTTCAAGCAATTTCATTGGTTGATATTTTAAGGATTGACATCATATGAAAATCTTCTAGCCCGGGAATTTCCTAGCTAAGTTTGTCAGGGTTTCATGGACACATGTGCATACAGAAACCCTGACTTGTGAGGATGGTCAAGCTAAAAAATTGCAGAAAGTGGCATTAACACCATTGAAACAAACAAACATATCAAGTGCTCCATAAGCAAAGTTCAATGTTTATTGGCACAAACATTCAACCCAGAACATTTAGATTAAAATTTAACAGTACAACTGAGCATAAATAATTTTTTTGTGAAAATTTAGAATAAGGAATCACATTTTAGCATGTGGCTAAGTGGGTAGAGTACAGTTATTAATAATGAGACTATTGCATGTATGGAATATATAACTTTTGGTTTTCTCAACCATTTAAAAACCATTTATATCTACAAGTCCATATGATATTCAAATTAATTTTAAATCCATCAAATTCCTTTTAAATATTGAAACATTACCACTTCTTAATTATACCATTAAAATTTAAAATTGATTTTTGTGTATGTGTAAATTGATGCATTTTTTAGTCCAACAGATTTTGTTTGACCATACTTTAATGGGTTTATTGATTCTCTACTTAAAACTTTGTTTAACTCGATAAAGCATACATACTTTAATCAAATATGCAATATGTTTCAAAGTAAAACACGTTGAAATATATGTGGAATGTTGTAACATATGTTAGTGTAAACGATATGTGGATATTGTAAGAAGTGACGAAAGTAAGTACTGATGGTACAGTAGTCTCTCTCTTATAAGATCACCCCTATAGCACTGAAGATTGTCACCTTATGAAAGAGGTGTGCTAGAGTTGAACGAAGAACCACTGTAATGTATGTGGCCTTTGGTCAGTTGTGTTCAACTCGTGAAAGGTGTTTTAAGAGAGGGATTACTGAATCAAATTTGAATATTATTCATTAATACTTTTTTTGTACATATAGAATGTCAAAGTGTAGATTTTGTTGTTTAAACTTGTTATTTTACCTTCATATCATATTAGGTGGAGTATGACATCAATTCATAGGGTTTATGGGTGGATAAGTGGTAAGGGTAGTTAGGACTCCTCTGTGACTAAGTGGTAAGGGTACTTAGGAGTCCTCTGTGACTAAGTGGTAAGGGTACTTCAGGAGTCCTCTGTGACTAAGTGGTCAGGGTACCTTGGAGTCCTCTGTGGCTAAGTGGTTAGAGTAATTAGGAGTCCTCTGTGGCTAAGTGGTTAGAGTAATTAGGAGTCCTCTGTGGCTAAGTGGTTAGAGTACTTAGTGGTTGCCTGTGACTAAGTGGTCAGGGTACTTAGTAGTCCTCTTTGGCTAAGTGGTCAGGGTACTTATTGTTCCTCTATGCCTAAGTGCTAAGAGTACTTATTGTCCTCTGTGGCTTAGTAGAGTACTAAGGGGTTCTTTGTGACTAAGTGGTCAGGGTACTTAGAAGTCCTCTATGGCTAAGTGGTCAGGGTACTTAGCAGTCCTCTGTGGCTAAGTGGTCAGGGTACTTAGGGGTCCTCTATGACTAATTGGTCAGGGTACTTAGGAGTCCTCTATGGCTAAGTGGTCAGGGTACTCACGGGTTCTCTGTAGCTAAGGGGTTAGAGTACTTAGTGGTCTTCTGTGGCTTAGTGGTTAGAGTACTTAGGGTTCTCTGTGGCTAAGTGGTCAGGGTACTTAGGGGTCCTCTATGGCTAAGTGGTCAGGGTACTCACGGGTTCTCTGTAGCTAAGGGGTTAGAGTACTTAGGGTTCTCTGTGGCTAAGTGGTCAGGGTACTTAGGGGTCCTCTATGGCTAAGTGGTCAGGGTACTTAGGAGTCCTCTATGGCTAAGTGGTCAGGGTACTCACGGGTTCTCTGTAGCTAAGGGGTTAGAGTACTTAGTGGTCTTCTGTGGCTTAGTGGTTAGAGTATTTAGGGTTCTCTGTGGCTAAGCGGTTAGAGTACTTAGGGTTCTCTGTGGCTAAATGGGGAAGTTAGTCATTAATGGATGGGGGTTTTTCTAAGGCTAAGTGGTCAGGGTAGATTGTCATCATTGGATAAACATTATGTGTGGCAATGTGTTGTAAGGTAGTTAGTCATCAATGAATAGGGGTTCACTGTAGCTAAGTGGTCTGGGTTGTTTGTCATCAATGAATATGGGTTCTGTGTGGCCAAGTGGTTAGTCATCAATGAATAGGGGTTCTGTGTGGCCAAGTGGTTAGTGGAGTTAGTCATCAATGAATAGGGGTTCCCTGGGGCTAAGTGGTCAGGGTAGTTAGTCATCAATGAATAGGGGTTCCCTGTGGCTAAGTGGTCAGTGTAGTTAGTCATCAATGAATAGTGGTTCCCTGTGGCTAAGTGGTCTGGGTAGTTTGTCATCAATGAATATGAGTTCTGTGTGGCCTTGTGGTTAGTGGAGTTAGTCATCAATTAATAGGGGCTCTCTGGCTATGTGGTCAGGGTAGTTAGTCATCATTGGAAGGGTACCCTCTATTGCAATGGGTGAGGGTGTTCTGTGGCTAAGTGGTCAGGGTAGTTAGACATCAATGGATAAGGGTTCTGTGTGGCTAAGTGGTTAGAGTACGTAGTTAGTCAGCCACTGATATGGGTTCTCTGTGGCTATGTGGTCAGTGAAGTTAGTCATCATTGGATATGGGATCTCTGTGGCTAAGTGGTCAGGGTAGTTAGTCATCAATGTATGGAGGTTTTCTGTGGTTAAGTGGTCAGTATAGTCAGTCAATCAATGGGGGTTCTGTGTGGCTAAGTGGTCATAGTAGTTAGTCATCATTTAATATGGGTTCTCTGTGGTTAAGTGGCCTTACCATGTGGTCTTATATTGCGAGGACCAATTTCAGGTCTGTGGCATATCTTACTTCCTGTTTGCTGACTTCGTCAGTATGTGTTCGTATACAGTGGTTATCAACTTATAATAGTCATTAGTCAAAATAAAAACTGGACATTATGATGTTGTTGAATAATTGCTAAAGGTACCATTAAACCTCCAACAAACATATCTTCTGATGCAGGTCATTGCAGGTGATCCCATTTCTGCAACATTGTTTAATGTATTATTAAAACCAGTTAAATCCATCCATGCATCAATCTGTAAAGTAACTTTGAAATTCAAGAAAAAAGTATGGAAATTATTTTTTTTATGAAACTTGCAAGAATAGATCTTTACCATATTTCAACTTTTATTGTAGAACTTCTTCATAAGAAAAGGATTCAAGGGCACTTTGAAAAGAACAAAGAGTGTGACCAAGTTAGAAAAAATCGATAGGAAAAGAGCAGCATCGAATCTGTCAGATCATGAATCGTAAGTGTTGTACTGCATGAGTGATGGTAATGTTGATGTGTGTGGCTTGGTTCTGCCCTTAGTGTGTTACTGACTGCAGTGTCCAGTGGGAGCCAAGGTTTTCTTCATTTTAAGTACATGCATATAGCTTTGACTTGATCACACTTGAAAGAATATATGCTTCATTGTGATGTGACCAGACCTGTTGACCCCTAAACTTGATCATTTTTATAAACAGTTTTTTATATCAGTTTACTCTCTACATTTTCATTATTAATACTATGCTAATTTTTGTATACAGTGTAAGAATAGAGAGTCATATATTAGGAATATGACACAGTTTCTCAATTTATTTATATTATATAGATAACATTGCACCAGATCCAGTGGCATATATAGGTATAACTCTTGACATATAAGAACATTATTTAAATTTGGCTGTATATTTGAACCTTGTACTCACATATGAAAAAAGTCGTTTTTTTTAAGAAAATGTAAACACGTCAGCAGAACTTGTAATTGTTTCTGTTAGGAGCATGAAGTACCGTTAAAGAATACTGTGAGCATGGGTCTCTAATCCCAATTGTTTTCTTAAATAAAAATTTCTATCCATTTAATTTGTTTATTAAGTTAAGGCTAAGTTGAGGGATCCTCAAAATTAAGATGAAACTAATGCCTTATAAATTATTTTGCTGAAATTCAAATAAGTTACTTACTGTAGAAGGATATTTATTATAAATTACAGTGTACAGTTTACTATTAAATAGAAATAAACTATGAATTGAATCATTAAAATCTCATTTCAAACACAATTCTTTATTTTCATTCTTTACTGAGCTTGGCCGATTTTCTGTTGATTACATCGTTGACAAATGTGTTATGACACAAAACAAAAGATTTCTAGTAGAACAGTAGATTGTGTTGACATGAAAGGTTTTCCACACCTGAAAAAAACATATCCTTGTAAACTCTTCTAAATACAATCCATTTAGTGGAACAGGCCCTGTTTCATAAAACATCTCAATTTGAGGATTTCCTCAACTCAAATATTGACCAATCAGATTGCTGGAAATTTTGACTTAGAGGAAAAACTCAAGGACTTGTATTGAGATAAGTACTGGTACCTGTTACAGTATATTGTGATATTCTGAAGCAATTCTTATCATTTCTCTATAGTATGATTACATTTTCACCAGGTACTGAAAAAATTGGGAAAAACGCACTAAAACTCATTAAAACAAACAAACTTCCTAAATGTAGCTAAAAATGTTCTCACTTAACATTTAAATTTACATATGTAGCTCTATTATATTACCTGAAATATGTTGAACTTTGCATTACACTCAAATTCACTAGTAAACCCGATAATTTTGATTGGAAAATCCTATTTGACATGTGTAGTGTTTTTTTCTTAAATACTTACAGTAAAAAGAACTACTATGTACTAGCTGGATGCAACATAGATGTGACTTAAAAAAATTATCATGAAATACAATGCAAGCTGTATAATTATCCATTTTAAAGCAGAATATATATATAATTGTTTAAAAATAACAGATATTATTATATAATGAATTTTTAAAAAGATTTCTATTGGTTAAGACCAGCCGAAACCCATGACCGTATATTCTGATATTGTTTTTTTAAAACCAATATTGACTACCTTTTTTCGATCACATTGTTGTCAGGTTGCTTTATTCTGATATTGTTTGATTAAAATCAATATTGACTACCTTTTTCCTATCACACTGCTGTCAGGTGGTTTTATTTTGGAGTTTTGTTGTTTTTTGGTTATAATTATGATAATCTAAAAAATAGACACTGTTTTTTTACTTTTAAAATTAAAAAGTAGAGACTATAACGGTAAATATGTTGATGAGACAACATACATTTCATATATTTTTATATTTTTTTGCAAATGTCAATTCCTTTGTATGATTATTATGTAATAAAACAATTAAAGTCTTTTGTATCAGTCGATATAAGTTTAAATAGACTCAAAAATTAATATTAACCTCCGCCTTTGGCATCGGTCAATATTAATATTTGAGTCTATTAAAACTTATATCAACCTCTACAAAAGACTATAATTGTATAGTATTAACTTTTGAGTGACAGGATATCAAGTGATGAAATTGGTTAAGACCAGCCTATGAAATTCCAAGATTTCTCTGTACCAGAACTGTAGTTAGAGATACAATAAGGAAACTGACACATGGAGAAAGACACAATAAGGTTCTAGGAAATGACTTTACTGAATCCTGACTTCTCTTGACCTATTATGACAAGAAATTATGTTCTGTTCAGTAACCATCTCATGGTGAAAAGAACAAGCAAGTAATTATAAGTCAGTTAAAGGTTTCCAATAATATTTATTTTGTATGTAAATAAACTTTTGTGGTTAATCTTTGTGACAATTATTTGTATATAAATTATGATAACAAAGCCATTTGTAAGTAATGTATGTATAATTTCTAGTTATTTTGCCAAGTCATTGCTTTATTATTGTGAGAAGAAAAATGAAATAGAAATAAGGGGAATAATGCATTCTTTGCTTAACTTATTTACGTGTCATTTAAATATGTTTATTTGCCTCAGAATAATTGTTTTTTAATGAAGTATTTTCATAAATTGATTTAACTTGTATTTCCATCAAGGGCGTAAAAATTGTAATAATACATACGCACTATCAATTGCATGTTTAAGAAATACATTTAAGAAATAATTCATGAGGGGTATGATGTTGTACCCATTTACACATGTACTGGACCTTTATATTTGATTATTTTTTTACCAAGCAACAGCGAGGTAGAAAATATGAATATAAAGGCCCAGCCCATGTGTAAATGAGTACGACATTATACCCAGAATGAATTATTACAATTCTAATGTATGAAAAAATCCTATGTTTTTCTATTCAAACAAGCAATATAGGCCATTATTTTCTAGCCGCCATGTACTGTGGACAAAATACTTTTATACAAAACATTTATTGAATATTTTACCATAATGTGCCCTCGATATGTCCTATATATTGAACCTTTTTTAATTAAGAACTAAAAAATTCAGCCATTATTATGATGTCACCCCTTGTAACGTTACGTCACATTGCTATGTGGGCAAAGTGGGGATATATACCTTTGATGTTATAAGGACATCTTATCACAATAAGGGTTGGTACTTGCAGTGTGAAACACAAAATGACTCAACTCTTACCTCTATACAAAAAAATTTTGGAAGCCAGAATGAGGAAATGAGGATCCACAAATGCATTGTCTGATATAGTTGTAATCAGAGAGGCTATAAATTATTTGATTTTGTCTTCACCCCTCCCCCTTCCAATTACTATCATTTTGTTGTCAGAATTGTAAACACAATTAATATTCAATAGGCTTAAGATACTGCATTAAAAATTTGAAGTTGTGCCAAATATATCTTTAAAAAATACAAAATACACCAAAAAATATGACAAATTTATTGAAAAAATCAACAGGAAATTAATTTTCTACAAACAATGTTAATCAGGATCTTTGTCACTGATTAAAAAAAGATTAAAATTCTGTATCCTTGTTAATTTCACTTTCTTTTGACCTTAATTGTAACTTGCAAAACAATTGTTTTGTTTGTGCATCCCACAACTGCCTTTGTCATAATGGTAGGCCATTAGTGTTTATATATAGCATTTTTGTCAACATGTTGCGAATGAGAAAGAGAAAAAATTACAATGTTCAAAGCAGAAAAACATATAACGGACCAATGGACTTGGTTATTAGTGACCGACCAAGGAGAGGTTCTCAATCCAGCCTTCTACGAAGGAAAAATTCTCAATCTAGCATCAAGTCAATGAGGAATTGTAATTGCAGTGTTAGAAATGTTACATCTTGGATAAATTTAAATAGAAAATTAAGTTGGAGGTAAAAAAAACTAATATTTTTACTTTTGTGCATTTTTTTACTTTTGGAAAACACTTCTCAATTGCTTTTTAAAAAATTTTAAAAAATGAAAAGATAAGATGTTGGACCATATACTACATAAGTTTTGTGGTGTATAAGGAAGTGCATATGTTTGTCAATATATCAACAGTATTGAATTTCTTATTTTATTTTATTATTACAATTTATTGCTTTGTGACTACAAATGTTAAATCCAAAAATTTTAAAAATAATTTTTTTTCAACAATTAAATATAAACTTGTTTAAAAATAAATTACAGCATAAACTTTAATTCCACATGAAAAAAAATCAATTTCTTTTTGCAATTCTTTGAAAAATATGTCAGTTATCTTTTGTCCCATGAAGACCAAGCATTACACAATCAATCGCCCCTAACATAGTTGAATAGAATAATCCTATAATGTTTGAAAGAAATGAGCTGGAAGAATCCAGTTTACATATTGAAGGGATAAAGGTGACAACTTGTACAGATCACCTTCTGGCTTACTTGATTAATGACAATTAATTAGTGTGGTTTGTTAATGAATATTCAATAACCAGTGTGTGACATAAATGATATAAGGACAAGTAATTTACATGTTTTAGTAATCAAACATGGGAACTGACAGAATTTTACCTTATTTATGGGTAAGTCCACAATATTATGCTTTGTTTGGTTGAATGACATTTGTTCCTGATTTTCAAAAATGTGGTTGTAAAGTTGACATTTCCTGTGTTTTCATGTTCTAGTGCTTTGGACAACACACAGATCTTCATTAAAGTAGATTTCCTAAAAACAAAACCAAAAATTTTTTACATAACGTGTATGTTGAAAAGAGTTAAGAGGGGGGGGGGGGGGGGGGGGTGTACTACACATGGTACTCCATCTGCATCTATTGCAGCAACGTTACATATACATTTATTCTATTACTCTATTTAAGGCTTATACAAGAATGACAGAATCATTCTCTTAATTTATAAAAAAAATGTTGTCAGGTGAGGCATAGTGCCCAAACCAGTGAGCAGGTTCTGCCCTCTTCAAAGTACACTGATTCCATTATATTGACTTTTTTCGAAGAAGGAATTGTTTTCCTTGTACCATTCCAGGCACTGCTCTAAAAAAGTGTTCTCGAAAGAAAAGTTTGTAATAGGCTGAGTTAATAATATACTTTTGAACATTCATTACTCCACCTTAGCAACAAAACTATTCTTTATCTAATATAATCAAATCAAATATCGCACCAGTGGTAAGCATATAGTATGTTCAAGCCCTTTATGCACTAATAATTGGTTTGTTTGATGGTGTTTAGTGCCACTTTCAGCAAGTTTCAGCTATATCATGGCGTCCAGTTTTTATTGGGGGAGGAAGCCAGAGTACCCAGAGAAAATCCCTGACCTGCAGTAGGAAAACTGGCAATCCTTGTCAGTTTAGATTGGAGTCGAGTACACCCTGCCTGTAGTGAGAATCGAACCCGCAATCTCAATCTTGACAGACGTGATCAATAGTAGACAAACTACCTTAACCACTACCCCCACCGAGGCCCCTCACCCATAATTTGTAAGTAATGTATCTTATCTTACAGTCACATAAAATCAACCTGTAGTAAGGACTGGTCTTAAGTCATCTGATGTAAGCCTACACAGGTTGTGCTATTATATCAAAATTTCATTATAATATGCATCATTATGGTGTTTAGGTGCCTTTTACCTGAATAATTGGGTGACCATTCCATAATTGACAGTTATTGGAAACAATGACATAATTTTATTTCAGATAAAAATTTAAACTCATAAATAGTTTCAGGGACTGTCTTTTTGGCTAAAATTTTATATCAGTTAAATAAATTCATCAATTTATGATCAACTCTGCAATGGTATGCATTATCTGTTTTACAGTATCAAAAATTTTCAAGAATGCAAAGATGTTCATTGTTTTGTGCATGTAATTTGCACCTATTACGTAACTTTTTACCCAGGGGTGCAATAAAAACCTAGTAATCTTAGCTTTATGTTTAAATTATGAAATTGATATATAATTGGTTGCCTAGCTACCCTGTCAATAATGCCAGCTGCACAAATTGATCTAAGGGAGATAATTACAAGGAAGACAAGTCAGTAATTTCTGCCTTTGTTTAAAATTTGAAATTGTAGTAAAATAGCAGATGTTGGTTCCATAAATCTCTCAAAGGGTTGCATAATAGTTCCATTGTCATAAAATTAATGGTCTTTATTATTCTTCTGAAGACTTTGTTCTGGTACACAATCAAATGCATCAGCTAGTAATGCTCAAATCCTGTACAACAGGAAATAGAAATAACAATAGCTCTTGTTATTTATTGTCGCCACATATATAAAAACTAATGTAGTAAAATCAAATATAAGTAAATGCTATGCGAGTGTCAAGCATTTCTCCATTTTGTGCTGTGTTCTTGTATGTTTTTTATGCTAAGTCATTCACTGCCTGCAACTAATTGTACATTGTTTACCAAGGTGGTACATGTTTATAAATAAATATTGATGAAATTGTTTTCTTTGATTGGACAGTAGCATTTTTTTTCCCAGTTAAAAATTATCATGGGGACACGCAACCTTGACCAGAAATGCTGAATGCATATTAATAACTTATGTCATGGGACACGCCACCTTGGCCAGAAATGCTGAATGCATATCAAACTTTTTCATTGCTTTGTTTATGTTATTGTTTCAGTTTCCTTTACTTGACAAATATTTTTATTAGCTCACCTGACCCGAAGGGTCATGTGAGCTATTGCCATCACTTGGCGTCCGTCGTCGTCATCGTCGTCGTCGTCGTCATCGTCGTTAACTTTTCTTCAAAAATCTTCTCCAAAACCACTGAAGGGATTGCTTTGAAACTTTGCACACATCATCAGTAAAATGTCCTCTACCAAGTTTGCCCAAATCATGTCCTCAGACCAACCAACATGGCTGCCATGGCTAAAAATAGAACAAGGGGGTCACAATACAGTTTTTTGCTTATAGTTCAAAAAGTATAACAGATACAGGAAAACCGAACAGACCATCCTTCTTCAGCATCTAAAGCTCTACAAAACATTCCATTGGGTCAAAGTTGTATGATGACTCCTTGTAGGAGTTATTGCCCTTTAATTGTCAAAATTGATGATTTTTGTCATTTTTGCCTCAAAATCTTGAAAATTATTAGAACTAGAAAAAAAGTTAGCATTGCTTAATTGTTCTGCTCTATGAGGGCTACAAAAATGACTTAAGGGTCAAGATTGTCTGATTAACCGTTTAAGTTATTACCCTTGAACTGTTTTCTTTAATCGGTTTTAATTGATTTTTTAAAATCTTCCCCTCTGAAACAACTGAAAGTACTGCTTTGAAACTTTGTACACATCATCCGTCAAATGTCCTCAACCAAGTTTGCACCAACCATGGCTGCAGATTAACCAACATGGCCACCATGGCTAAAAATAGGACGGAGGGGGGGGGGGAGGGGGGTAAAATACAGTTTTTGGCTTATATTTAAAAAAGTGTAACAGATACAGGAAAACCGAAGAGACATGCCTTCATCTGCATCAAAAGCTCTACGAAACACTCCATTGGGTTGAAGTTGTATGATGACTCCTTATAGGAGTTATTGCCCTTTAATTGTCAAAATTGATTATTTTTGACATTTTTGCCTCAAAATCTTAAAAATTATTAGAACTAGAGAAGAAGTTAGCATTGCTTAATTGTTCTGCTCTATGAGGGCTACAAAAATGACTTAAGGGTCAAGATTGTCTGATGAACCATTTAGGAATTATTCTCCTTGAACATTTTTTTAATCAATTTTACTTGATTTTAAAAAAATCTTCTCCTCTTTAGCCAATGAAAGAACTGCTTTGATACATTGCACACATCATCTTTAGGACGTCCTCTACCAAAATTGTGCAAATCATGACACCTGACTACCTACATAGCTACATTGGCTTAAAATAGAAAAAATGAAAAAAAGAGGGGGGTGGGGGTGGGAGTCGAGAGAGTTTTCGACTGATAGTTAAAAAAGTATAACAGGTACAGCAAATTTGAAGTGAACCTTCCTTCTCTCTCTAAGCATCAAAAGCTCCTCCTTATAGGAGTTATTTCCCTTAAAAGGTCAAGATTAATGATTTTTGCAGAAGTGTTGGGCAATTCCTTATAGCAACGAAAAGCTGGATAAAAAAGGGTTGTTTGGTTTCAGGTTCAGGTGAGCGATACAGGCTCCTGATAGCCTCTAGTTGGATTGTCAAATAATTTCTGGGTGTTCACACAAGGGGATCATACAGTTGTAAACACCCGAAATTTACATTACAACCCAATAAAGAAATAAAAAATAAAAATCATTCCTTAAATAATTTGGTATTTTCTATTTGTTTACACTGACATAAAAAAAATTGGAACCCATATCTGGCCTCTACACATTGCACATTGTAATTTACTTCGAGTATGTCAAGTTACAAGTGTATTGTGCATTCACGGAATTCCTCATATGGCAAAAAAATCCTTTAAAATAGTAGAATTTTAATACACAGTCATTCAAAGTGTGTGAAGTGTTCGCCATTTGAAAAAAAATTAAAATGACAAATTAATAATTGTTACATTAGATTAAAGACACAGGAGCCCTTACAATTAAGAGAATTACAGAATAAGCTTCAGCTATATGGACTGAATCTGACCTTGAATTATCTCCCCTGCTCTATGGAATTGTGCCAGGTGTAGAATAGTTCCTCCAGATGTTTTGTGTGATTGCAGATAAAAACATCCTTTCCCTAATTCTTACAGCTGTTCAGGGTGTAAAATTCTAAGTAACTCCTGTCACTGTAAATTGTTCTACATATAGCTTACAATGAGATATTTATGGACTTGACAGGAAGCATGTTTTTTATCTGTGTATTGAATTAACCTGAATACCCTTGCTTTGCTGAGTTTTGTAAATGTTGTTTTTGGCCTGTAGTAATACAATCTCCACCTTTAAATATTGAAAGATATCAAAAACGCATATCAACATGGATAAGATTTTGATTCCTCATCATCATGTTGAAGAATTTGCTTCTCTATATGCATAAATTTGGGAATGTTCATTTTCTTGTAATCTTTTGTGTTATCATGTAGAAAAAAAAACATTTTTTGGGGCAAACAAACAGCAAGTCATTTTGGGTCATATAAATAGGTATAACATAACAACAACAAAATTCTTGACAACAGAAAAGGCAATTTGGTTAAAACAAGTACATGTATATTCAAAGCGGTCTTCATGTCTGATGAAGCTGTGATATAGGTGTAATGGTTGAAGAACCAACAATTATTAGTTATCTAAAGGTAGGGCCCTTGATTCTTTAAACAGAATCATAATGTCTCCTGCATAGAGACATGTAAAAAAATGTTCCAAAATTGACAAAGATTTTTTTATTAAAAGATCATAAATGTACAGCAGTGGTAATAATCTTTTGTCCCAACATTAGAAATGTGTTTTTTTGTAAAAACACTTCAGGCCAAATATAAGACAATGTATGCATTTCAAATATGAGCCTAAGTTAAACCTGTGTAGCCCAGAAAACAAAGCGCCAAAACAAAGTGCTTGTTTTTGAATTAGTAATCAAATTAGAACGGACATGAGACAGTTTCCTATTTCCTGTATTTGTCTCATCAGTATTAGGGCCAGAACACAGAAGTTTGTAAAGTTTTGTTTCACATGGATATATTTTAACGGAGATAAACTGTAAAACTTCGAAAGATGTCTTTGCGTCCATCAAAATCAGAGGTATTACTTTGCAAGAAGTCAAAGTGCTTAATCAGAAGGTAAACATATTTTATGTAGAAATATAAGTACTGATAGATATAACAATTATGCAGGAAGGGAATCATTGTAAAAAAAAACCTTTAATTTTTTAACATGACATTGTACATATTTACATGTTGTATGCATAAGCAATCATTTAAGATCTGAAGTTGGTCTTTATAGAGTTAATTCAGTAGAATGCACTGCAAAAGGGGGACGTACTTGATGAAAAATTAACATTCTATTAAATTGAAGAACTTATTTCTTAACGAAACACAGCAAGTTTACAGAAATCAATGTTGTTTGTCATTTGTATCATCAATTTTTATGCAGCACTGAGGTTGGTTCAAGTTTTAGCCTGATTTCGAGTTTGGTGTGCTAGACAAGGACAGTATTTAGTCCTCAAAATCAGAATGGCACAGCCGGACCTTGATTTATAAAAAATCACTATTATTTTCTTCATGTTTACCGGTTCCAGTATCCTTCAGATCAGATATTTTGTAGACTTTTTAAGTGTAAAAGGTATTCTACATATATATAAAAACTGCAAGATTTTATTTAACTCATCCCTGCAAAAAAAATGAGGAACTATTATATGTGAGTACTTAAGTAAATACATTAAGTTATTCTACGTAAGCCTATATTTTTGATTGTTGAAACTTTAGTCTAGAATAAAATTTTATTTACCCTATGCTTAATTATGAACCACTGATACTGTAATCCCTTCAATTGATCTTATTATCTTCCATAAAAAGGTGCTTCATATCAAATCTTGTTAAACAGGCCACTTAAATGTTTGGTATCTTGTTATAAGAAATTCTATATCTTTAGAAAGATAAAAGAAATTTGATGAGTAAAAACATTGATATTGCTGAATCAAATTCCATGTTATTCAGTCATGCATAAAAAATATGAGGATTTGTCTGTGCAGTTCTACAATTATTATGTACATTCTAGTGTTCAAATTTGGCAAAATTGTTCTTGGCTTCCAACATTAATTGACAATGTTTGTCAGTTTTTTAGCTCACCTGACCCAAAGGGTCATGTGAGCTATTGCCATCACTTGGCGTTCGTCGTCGTCCGTCGTCGTTGTCGTCGTCGTCGTTAACTTTTCTTTAAAAATCTTCTCCTCCAAAACCACTGAAGGGATTGCTTTGAAACTTTGCACACATCATCAGTAAAATGTCCTCTGCCAAGTTTGCACAAATCATGGCCTCAGACCAACCAACATGGCCGCCATGGCTAAAAATAGAACAAGGGGGTCAAAATACAGTTTTTGGCTTATAGTTCAAAAAGTATAACAGATACATGAAAACCAAAGAGACTTTCCTTCTTCAGCATCAAAAGCTCTACAAAACACTCCATTGGGTCAAAGTTGTATGACGACTCCTTGTAGGAGTTATTGCCCTTTAATTGTCGAAATTGATGATTTTTGCCATTTTTGCCTCACAATCTTTAAAATTATTAGAACAAGAGAAAAACTAAGCATTGCTTAATTGTTCTGCTCTATGAGGGCTACAAAATTGGCCTAGAGTCAAGATTGTCTGATTAACCGTTTAAGAGTTATTCCCCTTGAACTGTTTATTTTAATCGGTTTTAATTGATTTTTTAAAATCCTCTCCTCTGAAACCACTGAAAGTACTGCTTTGAAACTTTGTACACATCATCCATCAAATGTCCTCAACCAAGTTTGCACCAACCATGGCCACAGATTAACCAACGTGGCCGCCATGGCTAAAAAAAGAACGGGGGGGGGGGGGAGGGGGGTCAAAATACAATTTTTGGCTTATATTTAAAAAAGTGTAAAGATACAGGAAAACCGAAGAGACATACCTTCATCTGCATCAAAAGCTCTACAAAACACTCCCTTGGGTTGAAGTTGTATAAGGACTCCTTATAGGAGTTATTGCCCTTTAATTGGTCAAAATTGATTATTTTTGACATTTTTGCCTCAAAATCTTGAAAATTATTAGAACTAGAGAAAAAGTTAGCATTGCTTAATTGTTCTGCTCTATGAGGGCTACAAAAATGACTTAGGGTCAAGATTGTTTGATGAACCGTTTAGGAAATTTGGCAGACTTGTTCAGTATCACAAGTTGTATGTCCTAAGCAACTTTCAGACCTGTCGTAAAACTACTTCCTGTTTGCGACTGGGCCGATATGAAAATGTTCTAACATGAGTATGAAAATTTCCGTCAAGCTTTTCTCAGAAACCGTACATCAGAACAATTTGAAATTTGACAAGGTAGTTCAGTATCACAAGTTGTACGTCCTAAGCGACTTTCAGACCTGTCGGACAACTGCTTCCTGTTTGGGACTTGGCCGATATGAAAATGTGTTAACATGAGAATGAAAATTTCCGTCAAACTTTTCTCAGAAACCGTACATCAGAACAATTTGAAATTTGGCAGGGTAGTTCAGTATCACAAGTTGTACGTCCTAAGCAACTTTCAGACCTGTCGGACAACTACTTCCTGTTTGCGACTGGGCCGATATGAAAATGTGTTAACATGAGTATGAAAATTTCCGTCAAGCTTTTCTCAGAAACCGTACACAAGAACAATTTGAAATTTGGCAGGGTGGTTCAGTATCACAAGTTGTACGTCCTAAGCGACTTTCAGACCTGTCGGACAACTACTTCCTGTTTACGTCTGGGCCGATATGAAAATGTGTTAACATGAGTATGAAAATTTCCGTCAAGCTTTACTCAGAAACCGTACATTAGAACAATTTGAAATTTGGCAGGGTGGTTAAGTATCACAAGTTGTACGTCCTAAGCGACTTTCAGACCTGTTGGACAACTACTTCCTGTTTGGGACTTACTTTAGCGGGGGCATCCGTGTCCCATGGACACATTCTTCAATTTTTTAATCAATTTTACTTGATTTTATAAAATCTTCTCCTCTTTAACCCATTTAAGGACTGCTTTGAAACATTGCACACATCATCTTTAGGACGTCCTCTACCAAAATTGTGCAAATCATGACACCTGACTACCTACATAGCTACGTTGGCTTAAAATAGAAAATGGGGGGGGGGGGGTGGGGAGTCAAGAGAGTTTTCGACTGATAGTTAAAAAAGTATAACAGATACATCAAATTTGAAGTGAACCTCCCTTCTCCCTCTAAGCATCAAAAGGGTTGTTTGGTTTCAGGTTCAGGTGAGCGACACAGGCTCCTGGGAGCCTCTAGTTTTTGTCAAAGTTCAGGACTCTTGCTTCCTCCTACTTAAACACTAGACTGAAAGAATTGCAAAAAGTGAAGTTAAACACCATTCAGTTAAAGTTGCAAAAAAATGTTTATACTCCATTACAAAATTTTGTGTGTAATGGGTTACTTGTAATGTGTACAAAATATAGCCATTTGCTTTAATGTTCAGAGTTGGTCAGAGTTTTAAAACACCTGGTAACCAAGATGCAAGGTATCAGAGGTTAACATGTACATTTTTGGCCAGGTTGTATAAAGTGCAAACTTGGGTTATAGTTTGGTGAAGTCAGAGTATTTTGTGTACTGGTAATTAACTCTTTATACAGTTTTCAACCTAGATCTCTGAAACTTCACAGAAAGATTGCACACATACTGAAGTTGTGCACCTGCTATTATGAAATTGTTCAAGAGATTTTTTTCCCCATTTTTCTAGAAGATGGAACTTAGTAATATTTAGCACACTTAATTTTTGATGGTTCTGTTTTTGTGTAATCGACTTGTTGTACATTTTTTGAAACAGACCCAAAAACCTACTTCCAATAAATTGTCAACATTTATTAAGGCACTTGCTTTCAACCTGACCATTTCAGACTTTTGCATTTTTTTTATTATTATAAAGTGGTTACTAGATAGTAAGGTTCATTTGTACTGTACTTGAATTGTATAAAATTTCAGATTTCATGTTGTACAAGTTATAATGTAAGCAATTCATGTATAAATTTTTAACTTGTAACCAACATTTATCATTGAAATAAATAAAGACTGTAATCTTATTGTATTATTTTAGTATTCATTGTTGCTGAAGAGTGTCTTTCCTGCATTCTTGTTGTAAAGTTGTCGTATTATGAGGTACATTCAACAGGAAAGAGGCTCAAGTGAAGTTTATATAAACAAAACTACATCTGAACCATAAATTACATATTGTCTTTTATTTCACTGAAAAGGAATGATACTTTTCTGAATTTTATAATTACATGGCTAACCTTATTATATAGTTTTTTCTAAATAAAGATTAAAATTTTGATGAATATTTATAACTGGTATTACCGAAGGAATCTACTTGTGCCTCTTGTCTGATTTTACCTCGCCCCATAATGTTGTAAATATTTAGCATTTTTAAGTTTCGTCACCCGCTTTTTTGGTGTATTTTATGTTTGCACGTTTAATTTTACACCCTTTTTGTTGTTTTTTCACTTTTAGAAGCACCTTTGTTGGGTCATTGAAACGGACAATGAGCTTGGGAAGGTTGACACGAAAGCGTAATCGTCAGAATCCTGTATCAGAGGACCTTCACATACGAGGTTCCTCACCAAATTTGTAAGTAGCTTTTTACCCATTTTTTGTTGCACTTTAAGCTTTGTTTATTTTGCTTTGCTTCCTAATTTTGAAGATGTAGTTATGGTATCATTATTTACCTAATATGTTAGTTTTTGTTTAATTTATGTAATGACAGCTCATTGTGTCTAATTTTGAGATATAGTAGTTTTCTCTTGGTTTTACATATATTTTGTTTCTTGCAAGCCTTGAAGAAATATTATTTAGAATAATTTTGCAGAGGGACAGTTATTATGAAATAATGAAAAGATTGTTGGTGTTCAGGGGACAATAAACATTCATGCTTTAAACTGGATAAAACCATAAGAGTTGTGTTGTTTATAAGGTAGCAGTGCAACCTTGCATCTCAAGGTGCCCATGGTAGATAATTCTACTTGCTTGAATACACCCCCAGATAAAGGTGTACTGCAAGCATTAAAAACTGAATAGCTCTATATGTTTCTACTGAAAAAATAAAAAGGTCCACTAAAGGCATTCTACCAGAAATGTACCCCTGCATAGGAAAGGCTCATGGTGATCCTTTAAGTTGTCATAATAACAAAGGGTCCAATTTTAGTATGGGTCTAAACAACTTGTCTTTCTATTTCAAAAAGTGCATCAGACAGACTGGAAAACACTACAGTAGTAGAGGTTTCCTTTATTATATTTGTAATCAAAAAATGCTGGTGTCCATAACTCATCACCACTTATATAATAATACATTGTTTTAATATTTCTTCCCTGATATAAAAACAATACTTATCATGGTATAGTTCTGCCTGGTACTAAGTTGGAGATGTAACATTAGGACACTATATTCTGTGAGAAAATATTTAATTACTAAGTAACGGTGTAAAAACAAGTCCTTGCACATCATTTTAGAGGGCATTGATGGCCAAGGGGGTAAGTTACAAGTAGTAATCTGCTATAGATCATGTCTGTCAACCCCAAGTTGTAGTTCCCACACACTTAATGGGCGACTCCAACCTTGCCAGTTTTCTTGCCGATTGTCTGGTGTTTTTACTGGGTACTCCTCTGCAATTAAACTGGTTTCCAAGATATATTGCTGAAAATGGGTTTACCTCATTCACACTACAAAAAACACATCATTAGATGTTATTTTTTTCAGATTTCATGTTTATATCCACTCCAATTATTTTTTTCAGATTTCATGTTTATATCCACTCCAATTATAACATGTTTAAATAATAAATCAGAGTATAATAATTGTTTATACTTTGCATATTGAAATTCCACATGCTAGACTTTAGATGTTTTGCTAATTTGCTCCAAGTGTCTTTATGCCTTGGCAGTTAGCTCCATAACGTTAGATAATTGGAGCTTGTCCAATATTGCAGTTTTGTAAATGCTAAAAGCTTCATAATGTCTAGCTTGAATATTTTGAGGAAAGTAAATTCATCGTTTGAAATGAGGTATGTGGCATTAATATTGAATTTTCTTGTGATTTGCTGGGTTTATGTCATCATTAATGAAATAAGATTGCTGGAAAAACAGAATTAACAACCAACGTAATGTCTGGAATTTCCTGTTTATTTATTGGTCAGTTTTGTAATGAGGGTACTCCATTTGTTTTATGGCTATAATTGTGGTAAAATGGAAATCACATACCTACCAGGACAATTTTGTTTGAGTTGATTTAGGAATGGCTAAAAATTAGAATTTGTTATTGTAATACATGTTCTTATATGAGGATATTATTTACTAACATTTTGCATAAAAGTAACAATACTTAAGATAACTAAGGTTTCTACTTTGAACAAGCCTTCTTATATAATTCTTGAAATTTAAATTTCATTAGGCATACAAGTTAACTCAATTTATGACATTAAAACCAAGGATTTACATTTTCAATCATTCAGATATGTTGATGTTGTCCTAATTTGGAAATTTAAGGGAATATGCTATGGAGTTTTAATAAAATAATAATTTCTAGTTATAGACTTGTTGCCAGGAAAGATATAAGCAATTATTGGCAAATGCTGTTTGAGTCCAAATTGTTCTACATACAGTTCAGCACAAATCTATTTAACCAGTTTGTAAATTCCAGTAACCACCCAACTTCTGGAGTCGACTTTCACAAAAGGTCATAAGTGTGAAATCTATCATAAGCAATGTGACGTCAGCACTTACGATTTACTATGACTTTTTGTGAAAATCACTGCTGAACTTTAGGCAATGTATATACTTGTGTAGTTTTTCAATGATTTTTAATCACATGTTATTTTCCCTTCAAATATAGCCTTTGTGACTGTTCAGTGGTCACGGCAGAAAATAAACCAACTTGGTACGCTTTTTATTTTTGTTTACATTATCTTTATCTATTGAATGCATGTTCATGTATTTTCCTTCCTGTTATTGTTTACTTGGGATCACTTAGTTCATTGTTCATTGCAATATGCATGTGATTTTGATTTTTAATATTGCATGACATTGTTTGACCTTCATCTGTCCTTATTCACTTTCATATAAGTGTATGAAAAACAATACATTAAAAAAGGTTATACAAGTTAAGGTCAATATGATCCTAAAAAATAGGGTTTTTGTTTTCATCAACCGTATGAGAAAAGAATGGTCTACTCTGAATGTGATGGACACAAGCTAAATATTATAATAAAAGTAATTTGAATTGCCCGAGTGCAAGTTTGTTAGAATTGGCATCAAATCAATTAATACATGGAAGAAATGATGATTCTATCTTCTTACAGTAGTGCAGACCCAATAAAGTGTTGGAGAATAAAAATCTTGTAGATTCTGTACATTTCTTTAAGTTTATATTATAGGGTTATTAAATGGGTGTTTTCATAGTTGACCTGTATTATGTCCAAGGGAAGCTGTATTGGGTCGAGGATAGCTGTATTAGCCCGAGGCAACGCCGAGGGCTAATACAGCTATTCGAGGCCCAATACCGCTTCCCGAGGACATAATACATGTCGAATCTGAAAACACCCATTCAATGACACTTTTATTAACCAGTTGAGTAAATTTTAGTACCATTTTATCATTGATCAATAAAGCTATACTCGACCCAAATCGGCTTCTCATGGACATAACAAATTATTAATATCAACAGCCCGCAGAATTAAAATAAATTTTTTCCCCTGAAAATTATGTAATTTACGCACAGCGAAACAAATGTGTTTGTTTTTAAAATGATATTTGTATATAAATTACCGGAAATGACATTCCTGTATTTGCCCTGTTTTTCTGTATTGAGCCTGTTTTTTTCCGTATTGGCCCTGTTTTTCTGTATTGAGCCCGTTTTTCCGTATTGGCCCTGTTTTTCCGTATTGGCCCTGTTTTTCTGTATTGAGCCTGTTTTTTCTGTATTGGGCCTGTTCACTATATCCGTATTATATGGACAATTTCACATGTATTTTACACAACTGGTTAATAAACAATGGTATTATTTTCAATAACATAACACTCACGCATCAATTTGTATTGTCCCATTACTGTGTTTTTGTTAGAAGTATAAAGAATTGTAACAAATTTTGTCCTTGTACCACTGTACAACATACATTCTCCCTAAAGATAATATATATCACTGTACATGCCCCAGAATCTGTAAATATATAATGAAACCCATCCCAATCCTGCAGTAATTATAAAAATGGCTGATTTTCCATGTGTTTTTCATATATTACTAACATTTACACCTCCGTAACATGACGGCATGTTACATCATGTTGAAGCACTCCATGTTATCAGAAATGACTTTCAGCATGCTACACAGGTAATTCTTCTATTTACTTATAGTCAAAATACAATGACCTGTCAGGTACTTTCTACCTATTGCTCAATCAATTCCAAAAATAGATAACAGCTGTTTAGAAAACTGCTTCAATCTGTTTTCTTTAAAGCTCTTAATATGAAAGAGCTGGACATTTAAATTGCAGCTACTCATGCGTGACTCAGGTAACTTTTAAACTTCTAAGGTGTTCCATCTACATTATACTCTATGGCTGTCTTCCAGATTAGAAATTAGAAATTACCTGAGTCATGCATGAATAGCTGCAATTTAAATGTCCAGCTCTTTCTTATTAAGAGCTTTAAAGAAAACAGATTGAAGCAGTTTTCTAAACAGCAGTTATCTATTTTTGGAATTGATTGAGCAATAGGTAGAAAGTACCTGACAGGTCATTGTATTTTGACTATAAGATATTTGCTCCTCAGCTTGATGTTGGACTGTTGATAGTCCTTGGGTCTGTTTGACTTGTACAGTTAAATTTTTCAAAATACTGGACTCAAGTTAATATTTGTGCTTTAAATTATTTATTGAACTAACAAGTAGACTCATGTTGTTTTTCTTTCTTTAGTCCATCAGTTTTTAATCATTTTAAAAGGAATTAATATAACATTATTTTCATTACAATTGTGTAGGATAATTGTATTTATATCAGGTTACTTTGAAATGTACATTCATGTTTTGCTTTCTATTGTTTGTTTGTTTCTTCTTCTTTACTAACTATATTTTGTTTATAAGTATTTTCAATATATTATTATAAATAAATACCAATATATTAATATAAACAAACTCCAAACTACATGTATAGACATACAAACATGAAATGTATCTTCTACAATTTGAGTACTAAGCATGGATAATATTTGTCAATTTTCAGCAGAAAGTTTTTTTTTACTGGCAAAGGACTGGTGATCACGTGTTTATTTAACATTAATCTGTATAGTAAAATTTCTCTCAGTTCAGTGCTATGTTGAACTTGTGTAATAATGGAAAAACTGTAGTACATGTAACCAGTCAGGAGGATTATAAGGAGCCATTTGCTCTAGGCCTCAATTCCATTTCAAACCACTGAAATGCATTGAGCCACCTCCCCTTTCATTTGTTAGGAAGTTTTAGTTCACCTCTTATAACCCAAATATGGTTGCTCTGTTAAGAAATTGAAATCATTGTGGTCTGAAAACTGTTAGATATAAGTGCACCTTATGAAAATTGATGTCTTTTGTGATGGAAATACATTATTCATATAGACTATCTGATAAGAGACCTTGGGCATAATATTTTATTCCCTAATGTAATATTAAAGATAAATATTACCAGTATCATCATATCAGTATTAGTTTCACTTGTATGGATAAATTGTATCTACTTCAATTAAAATGGTCTGAAATTTCATCATGTACTAGTGATCTCTTCTGGACTAGTAGTCCACATACTGTTTGGTTAGAATTTCTGCTGTGAAAGCATATTAAACACAAATTGGAATATTTATTTATTTTTTATTTATAAAGGGGCTTTAGTTTTCTTACATGTACATATATATATTAGTCTTTATTTACATCAATTTGAATTTGTAATTCGTCAGTTCAAAATGTCTGTACATGGTGTTTTATATTTGATTGTGTTGAATCCTTGACTTTAGCCTGGGTCCCAGTTTTCATCAGACTGGTGCCTGTTACAACTACATTTAGTAGATTTTATTTCCAATGGATATCAGGGATTATTTAAGCAGAGTACCTAATATAGATTTGATGAATGTTATTCCAAGTTTTAATTTTTATGACTTATGGTAAGTGTAAATTAAGTAGCATTTAAGTACTAAACAGTTGCAAAAAAGGAAGGGTAATATGGTACTTTGTTTGTTGCATGCAGTTTTGAAACTACATTGACCTCGTTGGTCACGTATTTGGGGTATTAAGTCATCTACTATTGGTCATTGGCCTATCAAGGTTGAGGTTGCAGGCTTGCCCCTTATTGCAGGTAGGTTTTGTTCAACTCCAAACTTTATTGACAAGACCTTGCCTGTTCAGCAGAATGTTGGGGGTTACCAGTTTTATTTAACATTGTACTCCTATGTCTGATTCCGACTTGATACTGTAGCCCCACATTGATTAGGAACTCATTGTTTTTCAATGGGTTGATCGAGTCTTATGCCACCTTAAAAAACATTATTATTTACTCTTATAAGTACTTATGTGCTCTAAAAGTACATCAGTGTCAACCCGGATATAGTGCTGTTCTTTACTGGTACAGTCAACTTCAGTAAGGTCACATGGTGCACTCAGCATCATTCTTTTTAAAATTATGATCATTATCAATGACAAAAATTGCATCATTACGTACATTTGTAATTGTATAATTGCGTTAAAGGAAGGAAATTTCCACCATTAATCCCGTTTTGGGTATATATAAGTATACCTTCTTGTTTTTGTTTGTAATTAAAAAGCTTTGTTCGAGGTATAAAGGAATAGAATCATTTTGTTATATCCATTGTGATACTTTGTTTAATAAATGCCTACACTCTTTGCAAAAAGAATAAGGTAAATATTAGTTACTTAGTAATCACACAGTTGTATTGTGTTTGTTTGAAGCATTGTTAAGATTTCATTTTTATTCATTGTTCAATGGGATGAGACAAAATGTAGCTACTTTGAAAAAAATTCAACTATTGAGAATCGGAGAATATTTTTGATTGTTGGTTCTAAAGTTTGCCAGTTACTTGGACTCTGATTTGTGGATTGTCTTATTTTAAAGCTTCCTTGGTGTCCGGTATTTTGTTATTATCCTCATTTACTAGTCTTACAAATTTAAAATTGAAATATGTATGGATGGTGTCAATTCTGTGATGAAAATGAGGTTTTTAGTTCCCTGTTGATGTATCTGGTTCATTTAGACATAGTTGGGAGATTGCCTTTTGATTTTTTTGGTGCTTGTTTTCTTTTCAATAAAAGTTGTTATACAACAGTACTGTAGATTCAATAATAGGAGTATAATTAGTTAATTAGTTGCGTGTAACAACAATTGACATGTGTATGGTTTGCTTAAGAAGGGACACAACTAATCATAAAATGAAGACACTAGTGTTGAATATTTTTATTTTATTTCATCTTTTTGTTTTTCCATTTCATACATAACATAACAAGCTATTTCTACGGTAAAGCGCCCATGATAAGAATTGTCATTTCTCATTGTCAAGATTTCTTTCATAAGTTATTTGTATCATAGTGAACAATACATGTGAATGAAGCAATATACAGAATTTTAAAAACTTGCAAATTAATCGACAAACACGTGCATTTTGCGCATGCGTATTATGATAAAATGGATATCTAGGCCGGAAATTGACATTCCCGTATAAGTGCATAATGGGAATGATGACTGTTTTTTGCTTTAAAGTGCGTTTGATACAGTTCATTTTTATATTAATGTTTTGTCACATTACTCACCCATTTAAAACATAAAAATTTTGCTTTTCGATATTCAAGAAAGGGCAATATTCTAAACTTATAAAAAGTCCCCTTAACAGATTGTTGTATCCGTTAACAAAAACAAAAATTACAAAATACGAAGAAATACTTTTAATTATGTTTTATTTTTATGATCTTCTTATTCTTCTCTTTCACGGTGATAAATTAAGTCCATTACTGAGCTGTTCCGTGGAGTAGGCTAAATCAAACCCTCTCTTAATACCACAAAATGTGTTCCGATTTTTTAAGCTGTAATCTCCGTTAAACCCCACTAAAACTATAATGCAAGGACAAATTTGCTCGAATTTTAATGCCTAATTGCAAGATTGCATGCAAAACTAATATACGTGACTGAAACCTTGAAACTGTTCTTTATAATAGAGAACAATGAATAAAACTGTATATTGTAATCTCCGTTAAACGTGTTTTCCGTTAAAACAACATAAACGACAGCGAAAAATCACGCGCTTCCATGGAGATATTGTACTTCCTGGAGTGATGATTGGGTGAAATGCAAGACAAAAGAAAGACAACTCAATCATGAGCACCTTAAATAAGATGGATGGCGAGATTGTTCTGTCATAAAGCAACTTTTATTTGAATAAAATATCGTATTCTAGAATACAAATATTTTAATCGTATGTGTAGAATTCTAACCAAAAAGGGAAACCGATCCTCGATAAGAACCCGACAAATTTTTTGTTAATGATTTTCTCATCGACTACAGTACAGTATATACTAAATTGATTCTAAAATTACACTTTCAAACTTCAACGACTGCCAGGCTTATATATAAAATTAAAGATATTTCATAACACAATCGGCGTCCTCATGAAATGGCCTTACTGCTAAAATGTTACGCTTTCATTCTCCAGGACTGAATTAAATGATCTCATCGACTACAGTACAGTATATACTAAATTGATTCTAAAATTACACTTTCAAACTTCAACGACTGCCAGGCTTATATATAAAATTAAAGATATTTCATAACACAATCGGCGTCCTCATGAAATGGCCTTACTGCTAAAATGTTACGCTTTCATTCTCCAGGACTGAATTAAATGATACAACAACAACAACAACAACAACAACAACAACAACAACAACAACAACCCCCCCCCCCCCCCAACACAAAAAAAACCAAAAACACACAGACACACACAACAACAACATTCCCTTTTTTCATTTCTTGTATGATGCAGTCGTTCAGCGATTCAAGAGTCCAGTATTATCCATTAGCCCCTATTTAATTTTTTTATCATGACTCAAACCGCGGTAAAATAGATCATTGTAAAATTAGTACAGCAGTCAGCAAGAACAACGCAAATACACACCATGACCCTCAAGAATCTTTTATGATCAAAGATCGTAATAAAATCGTCGGATTACCATTAGTTTCGGTTCTGTTATATATTTTTAATTTCTTTTAAATAGTTCGATAATGATCTCGTTGGTATTTTTTGTTTGTACATTAGCGTCTACCAGTATGTGTTTCTATCAGGTCCGCGCTTTAAAAATAAAATATATGGGGAGCAATAACAGCATTTTTGAAGAGGTTTTTCGGCATTTTTATTTTGCCATTCTTATTATCATGTACAGCGTACCTCCTATATATGTTAGAAATAACGCAAGGTTATATTATTGTTAGTTTTACGAAGTTTTCTAACTAAAGACATTATTATGAGGACGGAACAAATATAACAAATGAAATTCACCAACGTCCGAAAAAATCACTCTGGGAAATAAATTATTGGTAATTAAATCGGATTTGTATAGATATTTTAACACTCTTTACTAATAAAATATACAAGTTGAATGATCAAAATAAATTATTCTTGTATAAAGACTTGAAGCTAGCCTTAAAACCAGAACTTTATTTATCCTGCAAAAACTTTGAACATAGGAAACTAATAACAAAATTCCGGATAAGTGATAATTCCTTAGAAATTGAGTCCGGCCTATATAAACAATAACCCGAAGATCTCGACTTTGTAATTTCTGTTACTTTCAAGAAATTGAAGATGAAACACACTTCTTCTACTGTCATAAAAAGGCAAAATTATTGTTCTGAACTAATGAAAGAATATAAAATTTCAATGATTTAAATAAAAAAGAAAAAAAAAACTTATTCTCATTTTAAACCCAAAATTTTTTCGACGTGTCCAGAATCTAGGTGTTTTTTTTTAAACAGTTAATCGAACTGAGGTCAGGGGACTTATGATATGTTATCTGTAGAATTGTTTGTTGTTATGTCTTTATTCCTGTTTTTTGTGACACAAGCTGTTAAAATAGCTTAATGATAATAAATAAATAAAATAAATAAAATTGATAAAAGAAAACATTTAATATAACCCCTACACGACATGTTTGACACTAATACGCGGAAATATTACCCCGCAACATTTTTCACGTTTACATTACGCAATAACATCAAAAAATACAAAAGAGACACAATGCCCACAAAGCAATACTTGATATTAAAAAAATATATATTATCAAAATAAATAGAAAAAAAACCAAAATACACATATTGACATATAATATTTATTTAAAATATGGCAACTTTAAAAACTGATTTAACCACTTCATTTTCTCCTTAATATAAGCAGTTTCATATAAGTCATTAACATTTCCTACCCATACATGTATGCCGTCTCTTGACAGAATACTAAAATTTCTTGATGTATTTTCCTACAGATTTTCAAACATTTTAAGAACACCAAATTAGTGCTTGGCAAGTTTTTTTTAAAAAACTTATAGTAGCGTATAAAAATCAGTACGCCTTCTTGCAAAAACCTTAACGGTTGGTTTAGTTTGAATGGTGTTTAAAGCCACATTCAGCAATTTTTCAGCTTTATCATGGGGGAGTCAGTCGGAGTATGCGGAGAAAACCCCCGACCTTAGGTAGGAAAACTGGCAATCCTTGTCAATTAACATTGGAATGGAGAACACAGTGCCAGCAGTGAGAATCGAATCCGCAATCTCAGTGTTTACAGACCACGTGATGATCAATATTAGACGAACTACCTTAACAACTCGGCCACCGCGGCCCCCCAAAACGTTGATGCAAACTGCATTTTCGCAAAGTACATTCATAAAATACCATTCAGTTATAAAATAATCAAGACACAGGTTCTCCGTCGTCTCATCTGTCGCTAAATTATTTATTTTTTCACTGAAATGCTGGTTCTCCTTGGAATGACCAATACGCACATTATATAAATATTTTGTTAAATGAAAGACCGGTTGATTATTTGGTACGTAGAAATGTAATGTTCAAAATAATTGCATTTCGATCCTAGTGATCCTCGCTGCTTTTAAATTATTTTGTGATGTACAGCAATAAAAAAATCCTTTAAACCATGAAATTTAAAACGTCAAATTTTATTACGTTGTAAAACGTCACTGATAACGTTGCTTTTTATGTTGGTATATATGCATATTTTCATCCTATTTATTTCCAAAAATGTTTAATATTACATGCCAATTTTATTAATCTTAATTGTACAAGATCTA